>PNEQ01005922.1:0-18161 GCA_003012365.1 Medauroidea extradentata
AAAAAAAAAAAAAAAAAAAAAAAAAAAAAAAAAAAAAAAAAAAAAAAAAAAAAAAAAAAACGCATTTGGACATTAAGTACTAAGTTACAACATGTAGGATAACTACAGTGATAAGTCATTCACTTCACAAGTTCTTTTGTAGCACACATAAAACAGTTGTTATTGTATCAACAAATACATCAATAGCACTGCGGTTGACAATACCAATAACAAATTGTGGATGTGAAAAAATAGGTTTTCAAAACTGTAGGTTGTAAACAATCAATTTCTCTCTACTGTGTCACAAGAGAGGTTAAGGCCATGCTTACAGTTTTTGTGATTAGGCCCTAATTATTTTTAAGCCTAAACGAGAGCAGTTACAAAAAATCTGTTTGGCTGTTTAGTTTAACATTATTTTTACCATATTGGCTACTTTCTTTTCAAGACAGAAAAAAGCACGATCTTAACAAATAATTTATTTAACAAAATTTTTAAAATTTACTTTTTAGTTTTAAAAAATGTATAATTTTTTGTCTTGAAAAAAAAATTACCTACCATGGCAAATACCATTTTAAAAGAAACTACCAAACAGATTTGTGATATAGGCTCTCATTTACAAATAGAAAAATATATTATAACTTCAATAGTATAAACAGGGGGCATGAGCTTAACTTCAATATGTTAGCGTTTCTCCAGAAGATGGTCTTGTGGACAGCATTATATTTGATGGACTCACGAATGTAGCTGCTGCTGTAATGGCAAGTTATTACACAGTGTATGGATAAATATGAAATTTTGTTGGTGAGAACCGAAACTCATAATTTCTGGGTTTGTTGAAAATAACTTTGGATTTGGTAAGAGGTAACTGAAGCAGGAAAATTGTTCTCCTGATTGTATATTATCGCTCCATTTCATAAAAAAAAGTTTAACGTCATTAGTCTCCTTTGTCTTTATCATTGTTTAATATTTCAGTATGAACTGACTGCATTATATTCTTATGCACCGCAACTCACGTGTAGCTTCTTGATATAATGTAAATATGGTATAGCTTCAAACTGTCATTACTTAACTGCAGCTGTAATGAGTGTATCTCAGGTTTATGTTGCCTCAACCACATTCTCTTAAAACGACCCTGAAACCCATGTTACTTACACAAACATTGTCTGAGACGCAGACATGTAAGGATACGTTTTGTGGGCATGTTGTAAAACAAGCGGGATTTGATCAAAACTCTACATGTTGAATTTTACACAACAGTGGACGAGAGATCTGCTAGTGGTTCTAAAAATGGCTCTGCAGGTAGTTCATGATAAAGTGAGCACTTCTGACTACCACCCTGCTTACAATAACGATTAAAAATATTATTTGTTTGAGCCACGTGCAAACTATATACTTTTATTGTTACTTAGGATACTTTAAAAAAAATGGCAGGTAACTGAAGGAAAAAAAAAACACAACTAGGGAACCAAAAGAACTCAGGTTGTCGCAAACCACTTATAACACCGAAATCAATTCACGCCAACAACGACACGAAGCAAACTGTCAACAAAATTTTTCCGCGAAAACAATCGTGTTACAGGCTTAGCTAGGCAGACATGCTAGTGGATAAATGGGTTAGCTCCATTTCCTCTGTTGATGTTTCATTGGTATTTCGCATGAAAACTAACTTCCTCGTGAATTGGCAGATACAAAAATGTCGGATTAGAATGTGAAACTACGGTAATATATGTAATATTCATTCTTGAAAGAAAAACTTGCATGTTGTGAAATTAACGTTAAAAAAAAAAAGTACTGTGCATTTTTTCCCGCTCTTGTGACCCTAAGTTTGGTAACAATGTGAAAGCTTATTACTCTTACTCTCTAAAACGCAGTCTAACGCTCTACTCGTCAATCATTCGCCAATAGCAATACGTGTATTTGGTAATACTTGCTGTAAAATGATTTCCATTGACATGTGTGAATGTACAGAACCACAACTGAACGACATAGCCATTTCATTAACGTACAGAGGACCGCGGTGACCGAATAGTCAGACCTCTCGCCTCCTACCAAGGCGATCCGGGTTCGACTCCCGGCGGGGTCGGTCCTAGGATTAGCGCATGTAGGAACCGTACTGGACGGTCGGCGGGCTTTATAGGGGATCTCCCTTTCTGTCCGCACCTTCATTCCAGTGCTGCTCCATACTCACATCATGTCACCCCTCACCAGCGGTAAAGACCTCGGTGTTGAGCGCTGACCAAAATATCTTCACTTACTCAAGTCTTAATATTTCTTTTAGAGTATAAAGGAAAATGTTTTATAGAATCAATTAATTGTATATGTTCTTTAACATTTTTGCTTTTAATTCGTATTACACGTTTAATACAATTTGTAAACAGTAGGTATCACTGTTTACAAATATAATTTAACACATAAATAAAATTTAGCGCAACATGTTACAGTAAATAACATATAAATTAATTTGGTTCTACAAGCAAACATTTTTTATTTATAATCTAAAACAAATATTACGACTTAAAAATACAGACTTTGTACTTCAGGATTACAGTGGAATCTTCTGTTTTTAGGCAAAAATTATTTTTTTAAGCCTCAATAAGAGCATGTACTATAAATATGTTTGACAGTTTTGTATAGCATGCTTTTCACCGAGCAGACAATTTTTTTTTTCAATACTGTAAACACCACCATGGTTCTGGCTAATTATGTAACTGTCGAAATATTAATTAATTTACTTAGTAGTCAAAACCGCATACATTTTGTCTCGAAATAAAATTATCTATCACGGCAAAAAACAACTCTAAACCAAACTGCCAAACAGATTTATTATATCTGCTCTCGTTCAGGCGTACAAACATAATTACCGAAAAAAAAACATTATAAACAGTGGAATGTGGCCTTAAAGAGGCTGCGTCACTTCATTTGGCAATAATATTCATTTTCGTTTAAAGAATGAAGGATGTGACGAATAACCGGCAATGTTTCTTTATATGAACACTACAGTTTACTATTTGATACGTTTTATTAGATTAAATCGGTACTGGGAGTTATTTAGTGTTTATTATCTGGTGAGAGCAAATATCTTAAAATGTGAATTAGCTTAATTATTTCACAGTTCCGCTTTAGTTTTTCGAATAGGCCTACACTGTAAGTAATGAAAAAGCAATTAGATACGTCCCTATTGAAATATTTTCAATTAAATCTTGTCAAATTTTGAATCAGGAAGGAAAAAAGAAAAATGAATCACAATAAGTCACTTAAGATCATAAAACTGCCGCTACGCCATGCTCGTGTAGCACCGGCCCTCAGAGTTACCGTGTGATCAAGCCGTGCAGCCGACCTGCATTTCTGAAATGTGGCGTGGCAAGTTTATCCACTCCACCGCCTTTCCACTCCAAACTGTTTATTTTCTCCCTCTCTGTCTCTCTTGTTCTCTCTCGTTGTGTTTTGCTCTCCAGGAAGGAAGCTCGCACTCCAGGCAGTGGAGAGTCGGGACACAAGACTACACATTCTCTCACGAAAGCCTTATTAGACGTACCGTATTTAATAAACTCGATATTACGCCTCCCTATTACCTGGCACACGAGACAATGATTACTCTCCCCGTGTCAAAGATGGCCTGTCAGCTCGTCTTATTCTTTTTAACCTTGTCTCCGTATTAAGAAAAACAACACCTGCCCACTTTAAATCACCTCATTTTACGATGCGGTGACGAAAACTGAAGGCAGTTAGCCGTATTAATTTATAGTCGTGGATGACGTTAATTTTAAAACGCTCATGCTTGTTTTTCAGTAATCTATTACGAACAGCCACTTGCTTCACACGTATCGAAAACCAATCTCACCTTTAGTTAAAAATATTACCTTGCAGTTTCGCTTGTGAAGCAACAAGTATATACTTTTCAACAATAACTAACAGAGTTTTACATAGATTAATAGTTCTGTATTACAGGATGCGTTTGTAAACAACTCATCCATTCAGCTACAGTTTTTTTATATGCGTATATTCCCAGTGCGTTATTTTTTTGTGGGGAAACACAAAAGATCACGGGTTTCGTTCACCATTAACTCAAAAAACCTCAAAACGAGAATTACGTTCGCGTATCGCGTAGATATGGAATGGTTAGAGTTGCTCGTGATGGTCACAGTGAACATTTATGAAGACGTGATAAAGAAATTAATTCTTCCACAGTTTATTTGACTAGTCAAACAAGGTTGTGGGTTGTTTGGTTTTGGCAATACAGTCACTCAAAGTTGCGGCATTATTTAATGATGACGCTGTAATTTATAGACTAAATACCTGCAGCTCAGAAAGTTATAATTTTCTTAGCGAGGAATGAATTCCTTGGAATCAAACATGACAGTCTAAATTACCATTTTGAACAAACTGGTCGCAGTAATACAAGTATTTCTCACGCTTCTCTCAATTGACAAAATAGCAAATAAAGTATCATGTTGCTGTCTCAAAAGTTAACTGTTTAAAGTGATGAAATGTACTCACCTTACTTAACAGACAACATACAGAAATAGTTTTACTAATTACCATTCATCTAAATTTGATCAAGTTCGACAACTGAGATGATAACCGACCTTCGCCTGTTCGTATACGTCGTCATTATGAGGATTTCCTTGGGTTACTACCTCACCTTAGTAGGATCTCTGTTGATGTTATCCTCCAGGGTTCGACAGGTACCAGCGTGCGCCCAATCAGAAGTCTGTTCTCAGGACGTGATGCCCTGCCCTCGGGTTCCTTCACCAAGTGATATTTATTTACTAGCTGCCCGCAACTTGTTCGCGTCGTTTACAATTTAATGCGAAATTTGAAAAGATTATGTAAAATCAGTGAATTCCATGCTCTTTTATTTTACCGATTATAAAGCACAGTCTCCTTTAGTCGTGTAAAAGTTCATTTAAGTACTACAAATTATCTTAAGTAATTCGTAAGGATATGTATTTCTATTTCCAATGTATTTAAAAACGTTTTAAAAATTAAACCAAATTTAAAAAATTGGATAATTATTGATAAAAAAATTTTTGCCACTTCAAATTTCATGTTAATAATGATACTAAAGCTGAAATTAATATTAAACTTGATAAATTACGACAAAAGAAAGATATACATTTTCTAAAAAGAAAACTAAAACTAACACTTTAGGAAATTCTGAATGGAGCAAAGTTATTTGAAAGGTAAGTAATGACCGTTTGAGAAACATTTTGGAAATGAAACTTTGTTCACTTAAATTTTCAATTACTATTTACAGTACGAGTTTTGACAATGTGATTCTTCCCTGAAAACCAGCGAGTGAGAATTCACTGTACGTTGCGTAAGAAGTAGGAAATTTAAACCGAAATAGTTGCTAGAATGTTTATGATGTATGCTTCTCTAAAAACAACTTCCAACAATAAGATAATTATGATAACGAGTAACTACATTCAAACGCAAACGATGAAATTAAGAGTGCCTTACGATAATTCAAAGCAATCACATCTCAAGATTGCTGCTTCAAAGCAGTTTCATCACGAACAATAATTCCTTGGTAAAATTTGAATCATCAAACACGCTGGATTATAATCTGAGAGGTTAAACAATATCGTTAAACTAAATGTATTCCGCCTCACCTCACCTCACACTGAATAATTATAGCCTCGACGTTAATACTTAGCCATATTAAGACTGGAATGCTACATATAGCTACTCTTTGGATAACATTTCCTTACTAAAACATACCTTTTGTCGCAGCAAAGCAATTTATTTTTAAAATAAGTCACTAGAAAGTGGCTTCATCGTAAACATTTTTTTTGTTTAAATATATAATAACAATAAGAAATGTGTTTCCTTTAATATTATTCAGATAGTAAAGTTAGTTGTACTTTTTTAAAGGTGAGTTTACAGAAAAAAAATAAATTGGTGAGCGGTGGGATAAAAAGTAACGCCCGGGGCTTGTTTGAACCTCAGGGAACACGTCAGGTGCGACTATACTCTATCCAGTCTAAGGTTGCAGCAGAAATAATAATTGCTAATGAAATATATCAAATCATTTTAATTTTATTTTGATTCCTCACATTGTGAGTGTGCCTAATACAGTTACCTTATATTTTTTCCAATATTTCAGAAGAAATGTATGCTGTGCAAAAATTTTATTGTCATGAATTAGCTGCAACCTTAGAATGGATGGAGTATAGGCGAGGTGATACTGCGATAGCTAGTCATTTCTTTTACATTGTATGAGAGGACAACACAACACCGTGTCCTCAACCCTGGGAAATAACAGTACATTTTCCTACCCGGCAGGGAATCGAACCAGGGACCCTTTACAGCAAGCTAATTAATACCAAACATATATTTTGCTGTAAAATAAACGTCTTTACTGCGTACATTCTCCATTAAATTAGTGAACTGTGCATAGGAACAGTAATATTTGTTTGAAAATATATTTTACCTCAGACAGAATAACAGTGGCAGAAGGAAACATCGTGGTAGAGCTACAAGTTCTCTAACTGCCAGACTTCATTTCAGTGAAACGAAACCAACATTAAGAAAAAGCGGAAGGCTACAAATTGACTGAAACACCCCAATTAAAGAGGACATTTAAAAATGCCCACGAATTCAAAGTACACTGAACCAAAAATGGAAATAAAAAAATGCAAAACTTGAACGGACTCTCCGTAATACCTAAATATGCAAGAATAGGTAACTATCTGCCGTAATAAATTCAACTGTTTGCGTTTCCCAACGAATAGCAATTTTATCGCCAATATAATAACGTACGTATATAAATTAATTGATTTCAAAAGCTGGTAAGTAGGCCTACTTTCATATCAATAAAACTGAAGTTAGCATTGAAATCGCACAATACTGATAAAGGTTGGAAGCTTGGTTCGTTGTGTTAATATTTTTGGTAGGTCTCCAAAACAACTTTTTGCGTCAGTACGAAAAAATTTACTCAGCGGAACCGATAAAAAAGAACTTAGCCACTGATGAAAGTGTTGAAGAGTTCAACTGTCTTCAGATACCTGGGTTCAGACTAAGGTTCATTCTACTTTATGTTAGAAGGAAAATACGTTTTCTTATGGGAGAGCTTGGCACAGGGAAAATATCTACCGCTAGTTTCGCTGCTATCGCTATGAGACCAGATAAAATACGAAACCGTAGAAAAACCAAATTTAAATAAACTTGGAATTGCCAGAAGTCATTTAATTTAAATTTAAAGTGAAAAGAACCCAATTTTGCGTTTCAAATTATCAACATTAATGTAACTTAAAATTCAGGAAAGCTCTGTGATTGGTCAGTTTGGTGCACTACCGATACCAGCGCTCAAACGGCAGAAATTTTCCCTGTGCCAAACTCATAACATAATGTTTCTAACCTGCCGTTTAATTAACCTTAGTTCCGACAGCTGCCACTGAGTCACATCAACAACACCTTATTTAAACACGCTTTTATTATTAGTTCGCTTCCTGATCTGTCTGTTCGGTAGCAAGGAGCTTAAGACTTGAAACATTAAACATGGCTCAGAACTAGAGAACAATAAGGAAGAAAACTGCACAGAAAAATACTTTTAAAAAATCTTGATTTTTATATACACAATTTTTAAACATATGATTGTAAAATGTCACACACTCACAAGACTGAAAAGTAGAAAATAATGTAAAAAATCTACATACGTTTTTAAAATGGACCAAAAAGTACAAAATAATTTTGTCTATGAAAACATTTATAAAATTTTAAATGGGGAAAAAATGTGGGGCGCATGCAATATAGCTGTAAGGGGTGTGGAGAGTAGGTGTTGTTAAGAAGAATAACAAAACAGTTCATATCATTTGCAGTGCAATAAAAGTGTCTGTATCTTAAGTGAACTGTTCATGTATAAATTATCTATTGCATGCGCCCCGCAATTTTTTTTTTTTTACTTTTTCTTGCAAGTATTTTCTAAGGAGAAATTATTTTGTACTATTTAGTCTGTTATAAAAACGGTGGAATGTAATTTTTTATACATATATATATATATATATATATATATATATATATTGACAGTGTTGCTACAGGTACTATCAGACGTGTTATTTATTATTATATTACATACAGACAGCTGGGGCTGCAGTTGGCGCAGCGGGTAGAGCACTCGCCTCCCAACAAAGCGATCTGGGTTCGATTCCCGATTAGGTCGGTGGGTTTTCTCTCGGGAATCTCCCGTTTCCCCCGCTTCTTCATTGCGGCTCTGCTCAATACTCACATAATGTAACCCCTCACCAGCGCTTAAGATCTAGATGTTAAGTGCTGACCAAAATATCTTCACTCTTTGCATACAGACGGTTAAAAAAAAGCTTCCTTTATGTAAATTTCTCAGCGGAGACCCAGAATTCTACACAGTAACAAATGTTTTAGTGCATTTTTAAGAAAAAAATTGTTTGGGAAATAGCAGATAAATTAATTTATGTGACATAGTGTAAAAAGTGGCAAATAAATATGTACCTCCGTGTATAAGATGCAAAATAAATTATTTTTAATTTAATATGTTCAAACTTCAAATACAATATAAACTTTACACATTCCGTAAGAACGAGTTTAATATATATCCCCTGGCTAAATTGTACAATAACCTATTGTTTACTGAGAAACGCTTAGTGAAACTATATAAAGGTTGTACAGTGTAAGGTCAACCATGGAGGTTTCCTCTGCACCAAGTTTCGGTCGTTACTTGCAGTGAAGCAACTGTTCTCGGCATCCTTCGTTTATGTGCTTCGTTTCCCTTAATTATTATGCTCTTCCATTTTACCGTCGTGCAGCTCATTCTTTCTCTCTTTTTTTAGAACCATATATTCTTTCGTTCTTTCTTTCCTCGTATATCTCGGCTGCGTGGTCAAACCCCCCCTCCACCGTATGTTCAGTTTTCCTCCACAAGAGCGCAGGCGCTAATGACTACCCTGCCACAGCCATGTTTCCAGGGAACTTACTTTACACCGACATAACACGCCGTGCAGGCATCAAGTATGTTCCTCCGGTCGCGGCTTTCATGCTTCTTCGTTTGAGTCGTTTCAACCAGGCGGAATGAACCATCTGAAATATCTGCCCGGCCATAAGAAAATACTTACTGCAAACGTGCCAACAGTTACTAGTTTACAAACTAGCCACACGTTGCGACATTTACTTTCTAACGAATTACTTTATTTTTATCTTTTCTTGGGGTAAATTAATGTTAAAATGTAAACAGTAGACGATGAAACCATTTCCTCATTTATAATTAGAATTTCTGGTCTAAGACATTGTTATCAGTCTATAACAGTTTATAAATGTACTTTGTCGCACAAAGTTGTTTGATAACTATAATGAGTCGCTCGAAAATTTAAAGTTAATGAAAAAGATGCTCTACTTTATTCCGTCAGAAAAATTTATTTGTTGTTTTTTTTTTTAATAAAGCTCTTTAAGGTACATTGTATTTAAAAACTCCAATAATGTGCTAGTTATATGTATAATATCCGAACGAACATTAGACCGGTGACTTTTCTCACAATCTGAATATACTGAGTAATTTTCAACGTCCTGCTGATACATTTTTATAGGTTTTCGTGTCTTATTAGTGCAGTATAAATGAGTCATCCTATTTCATTATATGCGTGAGAGATAGGCTGGTGGGGACGACGACATGTGAGTATGGAGCAGCGCAGGAATGAGTGAGAGGGGAAAACGGGAGATCCCCGAGAAAACCCGCCGACCAACGGCATCGTCCGGCACGATTCCCAAATGCGAAAATCCGGGGACCTACCCCGCCGAGAATCGAACCAGGATCTCCTTGGCGGGAGGCGAGAGCTCTCACCCATCGGCCACCGCGGCCCCTCTATTTCATTATATGAACCATCTGCAGTGTACTGAACGTCAGTTATAATTCTTTTTGGTAGGATCTTTGACAGAACTGTACAATGTGAGTGCATGACTGGATTTAGATGCTCGGACATACTCCATTGCTAAATAAATGACTGTTAAAGAAAACTAAATATAATAGAAAAACGTAAATAAGCAGAGAGTGTTTTAGTCAACAGGATACATACACAACATAAAATTCCAAAAAATGGAATCGGGTCAAATGAAACAAGGAACAAACAGATAATAAATTAAATTAATAAAAATAAAAATAAAATATAAAGAAACCCAAGTTAACATGCGACACAACAATGAGACGAAACATAAACACAATAGATATCATCAGACACGAACAGAAAAACAACAAATGACACAACAATGAGACGAAACAAAACACAGTAGTATTCCTGACAGACAGTATAAAGACGTTTTGGGAACGGGAATCTGTTCCGTCATCACACAGTAAAAAAAGAAAAAAAGAAAAAAAAAACCTTTACCACGAAAATCTTGTAAACTAATATCAGAACATTATCAGTCAGGTAATAAAAGTGAGATGTCAGAAACCTTTTAAATTGGTTACAAATATTGTGAACACATTTAGGAACTAGTAAAATTAATATTAATGAGTAAATTTTCCGATTTGAAACAAAATAAACCTGGGAGACCTGTCGCATTTTACAAAAAAAAAAGTTGTACTTTTACAAAAACATTTTTTAGGAAACTTGTATCTAAAATTTTTTTTGTAACTCTACAAACAATTGTTGTAAAGTGAACCAGATATTAGCTTTAAATATACAAAATTTGTTTGGAAATTTACAGAAATGTTTGTAAATATACAAAGAAATGTGTAAAAGTACAACGTTATTCGTAAATTTTACAAAAAAAATTTTGTACTTTTACAAAAAAAATTTTTGGAAACATGTTTACAAAAAAACCCTTTTTGTAAAAGTACAAAATTTTTTTAACTGTGCAGGTAGACACACGGGGTTCAGGAACACGAGTGCACTGACGAGGAGACTGTAAAACCGCAATGGAGTATGTCCAAGCAAGTAAAGCCAGTCTTTTTGGTAGACATTCTTGTATCAAAACTTGATCTTAAACCCAAGAATGCAGTTCTATAAATCTCAGTTAGTAAAAACTACATTAACACTTACACTTAAAAATAAATTGTATTGGGCATTTTAACTTTCTAGTCATAAGTAATTCATTAGAAGTAAATTCACGTTGAACAATAAATGAAATCACTACATAGCTTAGGTAACGATATATGACCATTTATCAAGGTAGTCGCCTGGGTGGACCTACTTTGTGTGATCGAGTCCAAGAAGAGCTGAGAGCTAAGAGAGACACGGTACGCTCATCTCGCCTCACGAATTTTTCATTCGCGAAAATTATTTTACCCAAGTTTGTTTCAGTGCCGTACATGAACATCGGCAGTTCTGCTTCGTAGCCAGCGATTGGACGTTTTAAATCTCGCGTTTCTACCAGCAAATCACAGACAGTTGGTGTTGCAGTAACGTTATTGTGATTGGCACATGTCAAATGAGAGACGTCACTTCACAAAGTCACGTTCCCATTTAATGGATACCTAAAAAAATTCGCGTTTTATTTTAGTTGCAAGCTATAATTCCATCAACTATAAGTAGGAATATGAATACTTCGCGAGTCCAACGTCGTGCGTAGAGATAAGAAATTTCGCGAAAAGATTTTTGCAGAACTTTATTTTAGTGCCTTGCGTGCGCACCTGCATCTCGGCTTTGTGGTCAGTTATTGGATGCAGCAACACCCAGCGTGCGAAGGTTAAACCCGCAAATCACAGACGTGATGTGTCGCAGTTATCCGTATACTGATTGGCTCAGTCTAATGAATAACGACTCTGCACGAAAGACTCTTGTCAATAGCCATGAAGTTCAACTGCAGGTGTGCACGTAAGACACTGAAACAAAGTGGGGCATAAATTTTTCCACTAAAATTCCTGTCCCTAGTCATGCGTGTTAAAATCTATTGTAATATTTATACACAACCCCCGGGTATTTGTCTATTGGCTGCTACTCACTGGAACAACATACAATGAACGAATAGACGGGCTCGAGTATGCATCGTTCAGTGGAGTCTATGTCGGTCACTGAACTCGCGAATTATCCTTTCCCTATCTACACGTCTGTATCACGTCCATAATTCGCTGTTGACTTACTCGACACGTCCTGGAAGTAGCTGAACCAATAATAAAACTGTAGCTGAGCACACGCCCATTCGACTGAGTCAGCGAGCAGCTAATAAACAGCTGCTATCAGATTCAGTACACAAATATTCTGGGAGTCTTGCCTACAGGTTCAGTGAATCCTCGAATTTTTCGGGCCTCTACTAATTAACCATGAAGCGGAGCTGCGCGTAACGCAATGAAACAAACTGCGACAAAGTTATTGGCTACACAGTGTTTGTATTTGTAGACGCAGAGAGTGAAGGAAGGACGAGAGCGGACTCGACGCGAGGACCCGGAGGAATGGCCAGAGCGGGATCCGGTCAGGGAACCGGAGTTGCCGTTACACCAGAGAGAGCACGTGACCTCAGCTGGACCAGTTCTGGCGCGCAGGGCTGGCCAACACTCCGGCAGGGTCGTGAGGGCACCAAGGCATACACCACTGAGTACTTTAGTATTTCACTTTACCAGTGGTGTAGTCATGGTTCAGTGTAAGGAGAGGGTTTAACTTGACAATAATGAAATGAACGCCGACCACCCCTTTACAGCGTGGAGTCCGAGGTCCTCCGCCGAGAAAAATGTGCAGAAGAGCGCTATTTTAGCAGTTTTCCATACGAAACATCGAATACTATACTGGTCAAAATATTTTAATGATAATTTCCAATATTTTGAGAGTAACTGGGGGGGGGGGGGAGATTAGAACATCCAAACCGACCCTTCCCCCTCCTTACTAACGTCCAGCCCTTTATGTTTCCGTTACTTTAAGTATATCGTCAATACACAATAAGTACGTAACATTTAAATAACTTTACTTGAAAAACAACTGAGAATACTTTTTTTAACTGAAATATTGTGCTTCAAATAATTACACATTTGCCATGCAATTATTTTACTTTAATATTCCGAAAATTAACCCCTAACAATGTAACATATTCAATACTTTAGAATATTCTCCAGAAATAAACAACGACGCTATCTATGGTCGAAACTTGCAACTCATGAATACTTCACTTACGCTATTTGCACGGGTTTTCGAGTAAATTTAAGACACATTTGTTTAAATTTGCATGAAATCCCAAAACTAATAAATAAAATGATACTTAGGTCTACCAATAAACATTTTTCATAGTAACAAACAAATATATTGGTTTTCTGAGATGGGCCATCTTAATTTTTACTTTAAATTTTCAGAACGTTAATTGCTACGGGTCCCGATGCATGCTATTTCAGGAAGTTATTTTTGTAAGTCCTGAGAGGGAGCAGATATCGTAAAACTGTATAGTCTAACTTTTTCCAAACATACGTTCTTATAATTTTGGTTAGTTATTGGCTTTAAGAAAGTTTCATTAAATCGGTAACTAGCCAAAATTATATAAAAGTATGGTTTGAAAAAATTAGGCTACATAGTACAAACTATCTTCGACATTTCTATGTAACGGATTTACGACATCTCCTCCCTTTCCGGATTTAAAAATAAACTCGCAAAACAGCATAAAGAGGAACTCGTGGTCCTAAGTCCAAGACAGTTAGACTTATGGATACGACTCCTAAAAAGCCATGTATAGGTCATTCAGGATGAAGTGAGCACTAAAAATGTAACCTTTGAAAAATATCACTAGCCGGTACTGCATATGATTCAACATGAACTATAGTTACCTTACTGCTTGTAAGGTTGGCAGCGCAATTACGCAATATAGTTCCGTGTATTTCCCTATTTAAATACAACCAAACTGAAACAAAACTAACCGAAATCAACGTAATTGAATTATATATAATTAATAAACTATTTTTACCAAACCGTATCGATTCATACTGAGTGCACAGTTTATCTTACACACGCAACATCAAGTGACGTGTCCGGAGAGGTTAGACATTTCCCGGCGTAAGGCGTTACGCGCGTAAAGATACGAATTGTCCGAAAATATAACTTTAACAGGGCTTTTTGAGTGTTTTTTTAAATTCCGAATCGTATATATTTAAAGCTATCGCAAAGTTAAATGACGAAGTTTTAAATTGTGTAGGGTCTGTATGTCTTAACGGCATTCTGCACCTAGCCGCGAATGACGAAACTAGCGTAAAGTGTTTCGGTAGAAACAGTTTTTCAACTGGACCTCAAGCGATTACCCTGTTATTTTATGTGTAGAAAGTATGAGGCAAAGTCCAATGTAGGTTTCTATGACTTGGTTTCCATATTACGGTTCATATTTTCTCAGCTACAGCAACGTGAAAAAGTCATGTTTAACACTTTCGAGGAGCTTGAAAATCTTGTTTTTAAAAAGCGAACGGCATTTTTAAAATCATAGGGACACACTTTCAATTGTATCTTCTTTGCGTAGATACACGCATTGGAAAGACTTTTAATAGTTACCAAGAAAAATTCTTTCCATACCTCGCTACAGCGCGGTCTACTAACTCTTAAGGGGCCCGCCTACATAGCACCTTAGCGGCCGTTCGACCTCATGGACGTGGAGTTTTCCCCCACAAAAGCGGGATTGGGTCAACCCCTGTTGTGGAGGAGGTTGTCTGTCGCTCTCTCTCTGTTGTCCTCTCGGCTCGGTCTCGCGATTCCTTCAATTTTCCACAACACTGGCTGCATATTTGCGCAGGACACACAACACAAGAACAAGATTTCCTCAAAATGTTCAGTTGTTACAAGATACAAACAGTCACGGGATCGAAAGCTAAAGGATATATCTGCTAAGGTTAAATGGTTTTAAGTAAAAATAACAAAAAATAACGGCATTACACAAGCCGGAAAAGGCACTAAAAGGCCCTATTTTCTAATTACAAAAAAATTAAGAAACTGATAGAACTGAAACCATTTACCCTTAGTGTGAGGTACCTTAATATCTTTTATATGTCAAACACACAATCTCACGACTAATTTTATCTGTGAAAAAAAAAACGATTCTCCTGAACCTCTACATCACAACTTTAATGGCAGGTAGGCGGGCCCCTTAAGCACGTATTTCTGCGTATGTACCCCTGTAGTAACCCATCGTAATGAATAAAGAACAGAAAAGACATATAGATACCAGATATCTAGAGACCTGAAAAATTCGCGTTTTCTCTTATGCGCAAGCTAGAGTGTCCAGCAACTATAGGTCTGTATCACGTTCATAATTGGCCGTTGATTCACTCGACACTTTCTGGAAGTAGCTGAGCCAATAATAAAACTGTAGCTGAATACAGACCTATATCACTGTGTCAGCGAGCTGCTAATAAACACCTGTTGTCTGCAATATTTCACATATATTCTTGGAAGCTAGCCTAAAGGTCAGTCAACCGGCGAATTTTTCAGGTCTCTACAGATAACACATCGCAGCACCAGTGCAGCGTCCTCTAAGAGCTCTCCCGTAGTATCTTGCGAAGAAACACTGCATTTCCACCTCCGGCGAGTCTCACTGCCAAGTAAGATACCAACATAATAGGACACCAGCACTTTACAGTTCAGCAGCGTACCGGGAATTGGATCGCATCTGTCCATGACAGTGAATTATAAGGGCTGGACCTGTATCCTTGCCACCAGGGTCACCAAGATCTCAATACATAAGACTACTTCACGTGGGGGTTCCTTAAAAGTTAGTGGACGCTAGCTTTTTGTTACGTTCGAGACACGAAAACAGGGGTGGCTGTTAGTCGAATATAACAAGTCCATCAAACACCTCATCGCCTCTAGGCGCGATGGACTAAACTAGCGCGCAGTGTTTTCGTACAAACCTTTTTTCAATGGGACTTCAATCAATGACCCTATTATTTTATTTGTGGAAAGTATGAGGTAAAGTCCAATGCAGGTTTCTATAATTGGTTTTCCGATTATGGTTGATATTTTCTCAGCTACAGCAACGTGAAGTCACTTTTAGCACTTTTGCGGAGCTTGGAAACCATATTTTTAATCAGCGGACGGAATTTTTAAAACAATAGGGACGCAGTTTGAAGTGTGTATTCTTTTTGTAAATACACACATTGGAAACATTTGTAATAGTTATATAAGCAGCAGTACTTTCCTTACCACGCAACATCACGTCTCACGCGCCAGGCCCACTAACTCTTAAGGAACTAGAGTAATGTGAACCAATGGAAAGCGGCGAGGAATGTATTTCCAGACTGCATGCTGCTGTGGTGCGTGTAATCTACGATCACTTGCGCTCATTGCAGGCGACGGTTGTTAGTCATGCACGTCCCTGTACTGGGATAAATACACTGAAAGAAAGCTTTTGTAGGAAGACTCCCCTGCAAAATTATTTTGTAGTAACCACAAAATGTTGTGGTGTCCACAATATTTAGCGGTGTTAACAAAATGTTTATGTGGTAACCACAAAATTAATTTTGCAGGGTAAATACCCACAAAATATTTTTGTAGCTGGACAAAAGTTTTTTTTTTTTTTTCGAGCAGCTGATAATTTTTACACATACTGCTTTGAAACTTGCTAGGAGTATGATTTGTAGAATGTACATACAATGTGTACACACACATAGCAGCTCCTGTACTTTCCAGCGAGTTTAAACAATACTCATTTCTTAACGTACAACTAAAGGCGTCCTCCCTGCGTCCCTGCATACCAGTACCCCCTCATCCTTCCTTGTCATGTGTGTTGCATACCTCTCAGTAATATGGTCGTACATCGTTAGTGTTCTCCGGTAGAATGTCACCATGATGTAAGTGCTACACGGTTTGCCTACCTGTTGACATTGTCATAGCGCTCCAACTTGAGAGTGTATCGGAGTAACGGTGTGTCTGAGCGTGTTCGGACAAGGTACCTTTTTTGTACCTTATGTCATTCCTGTTCTTTATTCACTACGATGAGTTGCTACAATCGCACACGTATAGAAATACATGCTTAATAACAGAGCGACTCCATATTTACTACGTATGAAATGGGATGTCGGTCACATTTTCTTTCCTGATACGTATCGTTATGCATCTAAATTGAATCCGGATGATTATGGTTCCATTCTAAGGGGTTGTCACTTTACTTGTTCGTCAACACAGTGTTCACGTTGGTTTTACAGTCTTACAAGTGACAATCGAGGTGTGGATGACATATTCTTGATTTAGGTCTGGCCACCTGTGCCTCAAGTGAAGTCATTGTAATGGCGGCCTGAAGTACAGCCTCGGCGGTACAGAGCAGGGTTGAATGAAGGAGTGTAGTAGTCTCAGACTCGACCAACTGCTGACATTGTCGCTAAGGCAACTTTCTCTGCAGCGCTGCACGGTGTGGTAGTTCTCGAGCCTGACCTACTGTCTATACACGGCTCGCTCTATCTTCGTCAAGCTGTGCGACTCCAGCACGCCTCCCATTGAACCAGTCTGTGGCGCTCCCGCCTCTCAGAGCTGCGCGCCACGTCAGTGTTACCAACGTCTGTGGAATTACACTAAATGTGTGAGATTTCAATTAGTTTGACGAACTTTGCGTACGTTGACTGATTGGTTGTTTCGAATTATATGTGTGTGTACACACACGCAAAGTTCCTCAAGCCACTTGAAATCTTACACATTTAGTGTAATTCCACAGACGTTGGTACCACTGATGACGTTGCACGCATATATCCAGGACTGAACAGTAAACTAAAATGTTAATGGTTAAATGTATGCAATGACGTTTGACGCGCACATTGTGGCAACACAACACGGAGTTAGTCCCCTCTCGCGCTCCACACAGATATCTTACTACCACTGTTCTAGCCATCGTATTTTGGGGCGCAGGCTCAAATCTAGAGCGTTCCAATCATGAATCTATGTTAAACTGGCGTAACATACATATAATAATACCTGAACGTGGAACGCGCGAAGGGACTTTCTCAGTGACATATCGCCACATTGTGCACGTAAAATGTCACCGTAGAACATTTTGCCACTAGCTTTTTCGTCTCCAGTTCAGCCTATGGTTCGCGTGGTGTGCTTACTTCCTTACGCGGTAGTTTCTGGACAGCCTATATATATATATATATATATATATATATATATATATATATATATATATATATACATATATACACACACATACATATACATACATACACATAAGATGAGTAGAGACAAAAAATTTTGGTGAAAAGATTTTTGCCCCACTTTGTTTCAGTGTCTTACGTGTACTCCTGCAGCTCAACTTCATGTCTATTGGCA
>PNEQ01005923.1:0-18161 GCA_003012365.1 Medauroidea extradentata
CGTGTAGTTTTGATGAGATTTTTTCCATTTCATTATATTTACTGGTTTTCAAGTTTTGTATGAAGTAAAAATATGCAAATTTTGACTTTGAAGTGACATTACGGGAAAACTAGATGAGCTAATTTTTTTCGGTTAGATGTTAATGTACTCTTAAGTAATGTCTACAAAACTAACACTATTTTATACAAATATAAAATTAAGAATTTTTCCCCACTTGAACGCCCTTAAGAACCATTAACATCTAGCTTAAATGTAAGGCGACTATAGAAAAGAAAATAAGTGTGTTTTAAATGTCACTAAAGTACTTTAATTACCATAAAGTCCGTCGAATATTTAAATTTTAAGAAATTGATTTCTTGTATTAAATAATAATATACTACTACAATTAAGAATTATTTTCTTGAATTATATTCAAAAGCAGAATTAATTTTAAAATACCTAAGAGTTGCTACGAGGAAAGCTGCACGACTGAATCTGTGTTGTATTTCATGTACTCAAGAACCTAATTTTCCAAGAAAAAACTAACATATTTATCGGTGTATGGCCCTAATAATATCCATTTTTGTTTCAAATTTTTAGCCAGTAAGCTCTAAGAAATTACAGATATACTACTATACAGTAAGGCACTGATGTTTTGTTTTTGTTTGATAGGTACTGTCTATACTGCATCTACATACCACGTTATTATTAACGAACCATTTAATTTTCTTCTGAGAAAACTGTTGTACACCAAACGAGCTTCAAATAATTTATTGTATAACTATAAAATTTATGAAATAAGACACATCACTTCACTAAATATTTCTGTGTTACATAGTGTATTTATGAGTTAAAATGCCTATTTCAAAACTTCCTGGAACTGAACATGTTTAAGAATTGTAGCACGCCGGTTAGGCATTTTAATTGTATGGATTCTGTATCGGTTACGGTACTGGTTTTGAAATAGCTTCCATATGACTTTCATGAAAATATGTGGGCTACTTCTAAGCGTACCACTTATTCGATTACCTTAATTTACGTGTATTCAAATTCCCATAGGTATGGAAGTTGTGATGGTTATTATATTTATCGTCATATTCAATATTATATTATCAACACAACTATCGACCTTAACATCATCATCTTTAAAGTAGTTTTCTTCATCACAGTTATCATCGTTTATTTTTTATCATCGTCCACATCGTAAGCATAAACCAAACGAACCGTTTGTGAGAACTCAATAAATGTTTAATTTATATTTAGTTAATATTAAATAGCCTATTTAAATTCTATTTTAAAAAATTGCTTACGACTATGCTCCACATTTTCTACTATATGTTTGCAATAGGTATGTTTTCAAGCTTGAAGTAAAGTAAATATCACAAATTTGTACGGCAGTTTTTGAGTTGTTCTCCCTTCCTTGGGGGTAAACTCAAGTGCCTCACTCTCTGTATTGACACCTCCCCCAAAATTTAACAAAAATATGACTATCGGGACGAACAATCTGAAAAGGAACATTTGAACGGAGTATAGATTAACGATTTAAATATATTACGGCAATACTGTAAATGCATTTAATATTGCAAATACTGTAACAAATCAACAGTTTACTATTGTACACGTCTGTAGAAAATTATAAACTACAATCTAAATATTCAGTTCAAAGGAAACAATGTAACGGTACCGGATTTATAATCAAAGTTCCACCATTCACTATTAGTCCTTGACAAACCTCTTAGTTTTAAAAATTAGTTTTCCGTTTTGCAAAAAGTTACCAGCTGGCGCAGACTAGCCGCACACTATTTTCGCGAAGCAATGACGTGAGGCAAAGTTCACTTCTGGTAGACGTAAAAAGTAACAGTTGTTTCTCTTCCTACCTTGTATGCTGGTTTTGCTCACGTACTGTGGTAGAGGCCCACTTCTCACAGACCTGCTGTTAGACCTGATGAAGCCTTCTCTTCATGGCGCTCGTTGACTGTTGTTAAGTGGGCGCCTTGCGTAGTAGTCTGGTAGTCCCTCGAAGTTACGCGACGTTCATGCAAATATACCATATAATTTGCATGTAAATTACGGTTACTGCAATTTCACCGGCATACCAACGCAATCGTTCATTATTGGGGTAACATCTAAAAACAATATCGCCTTCACTACCATAATTCTGTGAGACGTATTAACCACTCCCCCATTCTCTCTCGACGCAGTACGTCGCACACCACGGACCTTGCGAAACACGTGCATACGTCCCGGGCGGCTTCTGTTTCAAGACTCCGTTTATTTTATTATGTCCCTGCCTTCGAAATCAGCTGTTGCCTCGCTATGACGTCACACAACGCTCGCAGCGCACCTCTGTTCTATTGTCAAAGTCTACTTCACTTCAGGTTTGCCAAATATACCAATTAGAGGTTCGCCGGAATAATTATACGTTACATAAATATAAATAAAACTATTATATAATACTACACATTAAAATTACCTTCTTAAAACTACCATATAAAATAATTAAAACTTGCTACGTAACCTAGTAACATTACTAATACCAACTTTTGGCAAAAATTTACTAAAAATAACTGAGACAAACTGGGAACAAGAATTAAAAACCCTATAAAAATTTCCGTTTGTCTCATTTTGTTAAGAGTGGTTTTTGTTGGGATAGCAATATTTTTTCAAACAAATTAATTAAACAGGTTTGTTTAAAAAGTGTATTAATAATGATTTTGTATTATGTAAAACCGTACTAATAACTATCTAGAAAAAAAAATCCAGGATGTTGTTGGAAACCTTTTTAAACATAAAGGAAGGCAGATAATCGTATTCGATAGCTTCTGTCGTTTAGGCTTAGAAAATAATTCTCGTGAGAACAGAAGAAACAAGGTAGCATGACGCCAAGGTCGCGATATATGCGTCATGCAAATGATGTAGGCCTACTATTAACAGCAATATATACATAAAAAATGGGGAAATCTAATTGCTTGTAGAATGTATTTCATGCTACACGAAACTTAAGTTCCGCTCAGGTTAACTAGAATCATCTCAACTTTGCAGCCGACATAAGGAGAACATCATATTTATTTCCAATACTAACCATGTTTTACGAGACTTGGCTAAGTTTGCGCCATTAATTTCCGTGTTGGGCTATGTGAGAAGCAGCCATAAAATTTAATTAAACGAGCGAGGAGCCAAAAAGCGCGCGCGCTGCCATCTGGTGTCAATGTTCCCGGTGGCACTTCCGCGGCCGAGAAGAAAGTAATTAAGTCAACTCGTGACGCGCGCGCGCGGACACGTTTTATGGAATCGGTTTTCTCCTCCGCAACTTGCCTGCTCGCCTCTTATGTTAATTACCGCGACCCGTCGCAGCTAGCTGGGCGGGAAGACAAATTAGCCAGCCCGCTTGTCAGTGATGCTGGCGTGTTAATCTCTGCGCGTGTAGTAACGTGGTCCCAGCAGGTCTTCCTTCGCTTCGCTGCACCGCCAACACTCCACGGCACGTCACTTCACTAACGCTTGATTTAAAACAGCGCGGCAGAAGCGACGCGCATTAAACAATACCTATTCCTTCGTCGTGACCTTCTATGAAGGCCTCCACCGATACCGATAACCCAAACTAAGAATCGGTAAAATTGGTGTTATCGGTGTTTATTGGTATCCATATTTTCTTCGGTTTTTTCCTGTAATCATATCGATACCGTATTTTCATTAAGCAGCATATTTCATACACCAGCTTGTAAATGCTCTATGTTATTGTGTCAGCATATTATGAAATAAACGCAATTTTAGTGGTTGTGTATTGTCATTGACGAAACCTTAAAATCTAAGGTCTAATTGGTTGTTGCATTAGCTGGTAGAATACTTTTGTAAGCTCTTTCCAAAAAAAATTAAATTTTTATGTTTAAAAGTAACTTATTTTGCTGTTTTCTTTCTGTAAGAATATAATAACTGTTGAAAATGTGTGTGCATATTTGATACTATTTCTAAGAAATACTTATCTTGTTAAGTTTTACAATTGAGAACATTCATAGGCACTTATATAAGACCATTAATACAGTACAAATACATGAATCCTCACAAAATATCTGTATGTTATTGCTCGTAATTTAAGAAGTATTGTGTCCCGTGTATTGTCCCGCATGATTTCACTTTCGCCACTGGTATTGCTACGTAAATGCAGGTATCGGTATCTGTTAGTATCGGTTAAGGTTTAGATATGGGTACTGTGACCGCTGTCGGTAAAAGGTGATATCGGTGCGTCCCTACTTCTGTGGCGTCAGCGCTACAAAACTCAACAAGAAGTTCAGCGTAACTGATAAGCCTACTTTCCTCAAAGTGGGAGAAAATTAACACTGAATGTCAAATTCGTTTACGTACGTTGATTAATATTGAACAATTATATTATTTAAAAAGTATGATAAACCAAATATACAAGCAATAAGTCAGCTTAAGCCATATACCCATACCAATTTGATTAAAATTTAGAAAACATTTCCTAAAATGTCTTTCTATCATAAAGATAAAATATGGCTGCAGATTTCAAAATATTACAAAGTATGAATTAAATACACAAAAGTCCAATCAACTAGCTCACTAGAATATGCGCGTAGAGATTAATGAACTTCGTAAAAAACATTTTCCCAAATACGTAATTTGCGCACAAAATATGACATGGTCGACATTAGAAAAACACGAAAACGTTTAAAACATACACAGAAAAGTCAATTCAGCGTTGTAAGCTGTCTAGTAAATGTGTGCCAAGATTAATGAAATCCCTAAATCAAAACATCAACATATATGGCATATTATACAAAAAATTAAAAACTTTTACTATTACCTAAACAATGCTAACATATAAAGACGTCCACCGTTTTAAAATATGAACATAGGTTGAACAAAATACAAAATAGTGAAGTAAGCTTTGTACGTAGTATGGGTGTATCAAGATTTATAAAATTCTGAAAAATATTTCCTAAAATATGTATTACTGTGCCAAAAATATAAAAATTACTGCTAATATTAAAATATGAACACAGCATGAACGAAATACACAACAGTCAAGTTAGCTTTAGTTTTGTATACAGTATATGTGTACCAAGTTTGATGAAATTCTGAAGTATTTTTCTTAAGGTATGTGATACTGTGCTAAAAATATAAAGATGGCCACAATTTCGAAAATATAAAAATGGCATGAACGAAATATATAAATACATGTCAGGTTGCTAAGTACAATATGTGTACAAAGTTTGATGAGATTCGGTTCACTGGTTCAAAATATTTTATGGGGTCATACACACATACGGAAACTCAGACACACCCACCAACACACATAAATACATACAGAAACATGACAGGTAGGTGATCTCATATGTCTACGTATTCCTTCGGAAGTAGCTTAAAAATTGCAAAAGCTACGTGAATTTCGAATGAAAAAAAAAGTATAAATAAATAAATAAATAAATAAATAAATAAATAAATATATATATATATATATATACATTAGCAGTCCCCCGCGGCTTTGCTCGCGACTATTATTCGTAACTGATATTATTTACTTTAATTGAAAAACCTCTTTGTAGCCTACACAAGATTGGTAGTTCAGTGATCAAGTGTTAGGATGGCCAAGCGTTTTATTTAAAATCCAAACAACAATAATAAACATTTCTGAACGCACCACGGATTTATATAAATACGTGGAACAAACCAACAATGACAACCATCAAACCAACAATGACAACCATTAAAATATTAAAATATTGTTTTTTTTTTTACTATCTTCCTCACAATTTTTCCATATTTCCTCACCGTTTAAACTTTCCCTGGACTACGACAAACATTTCAAAACCAAAATCAGCTAAATCGACCCAGCCGTTCTCGAGTTTTAGCGAGACAAACGAACAGCAATTGATTTATATATATATATATATAGGCCTATATATATATATATATATATATGTGTGTGTGTGTGTGTGTGTGTTTTATTTATCTCACGATAGATTTTCGTTTGTTATTATAAGCAAAGTACTATAACCATTTTATGCAAATATGTGTGACTATTTCCATATTGAAGGACGGAAATCATCAATGGCTGTCATACTAGAGGTTAGTATGCAGTGTAAAGGAATTATTTACATTTGACAATTGTTTTTAATGTTTGTTGCGCTGCAGAACATTAGTTTTGACAATAAGTGTTTTCACATAGCGCCCTTCGCGTCGCGTCGTCATGTTACTGCAAACTCAGTATATGACAGCCCACCCAGGCATCCCGGTGACATTCCCTTCTCTGCTTTCCAGTTCTTTATAACCACAAATACTTACATGTTCATAGTGTATTATATTTATATACTCCGTGGTGTCTGAGTGATAAATTGTATCTTCACAATTAAATTTGTTCTCATCATGAGGAGAGGCAAGCTGCAACGAGTACAGTACATATATTTTTTTATTGTAATTGATTCAATACTAGACATATTAAAAGTAATCATTAAATTTTCTGTTATATTTCTCAACTGTGGTTTTAGGATAATTGTTATTTATTTGGCATGTTAATTTTGGAGTTAAAGGTAATACTAATTTTTATATTTTAACATCCAAGAATAATGCTGGTTTTTAATATCTGGCAAGTTTACCAGATGTCCACGTATTGTAACTTGGTAACCATTCACACAATCCTCCCTTTTACCACACAAGTTATGTATTGCCTTGTCGTTGCCAGAAAATACGAGTAGAAAAACACGTGTAATAAGGGTTCAAACTGTTTTTTTCGTCAGCAATTGTTATAAAAATTGATAAGAAGCGATACATAATTGTTATAATTACACTACGAATTTTCACACACGATATCAAAATACATCACAAACATATGGAATTACCAGTAACATGCACTTATGTTTACCATACATTTCCCTCAAAATTATATATTTATTTTGAAAACAGTAATTAATATCATCGATTCCTTATAGCTCCCCATCCGAGTCAGTAACGACATCGTGGAAATAACAATGCATTTCGGAACTGTCTTCATACTTTAACTGCACAACAAATCATTCAGTTTCATGTTCCATGACGTCACTATTCCAAGGTTGATTTTATGTTTCCAGTACATGTCAAATATCACGAAGTCATTTATCTGTCTGTCCTAATGCTATTAATACTCTATGTCTGCCGCAAGTTGTGAACCGTTTTTTTCTCAGCAGCGTGACGCTGTACCGCATCATATATGAAATCTAAAACGTTTTGTTCGCAACGATACAGAGTGTGGCTCACTGTCTCGTGTCTAAACTTTTGAATATTATGTTTCAAGTAATATTGAAATATTTCGGCGTCTTGTGCGTAACAGTTTCACCAATTAATTTCTTGACATTCCACGTTCGAACGCAATGTCATTACCGTCAAACTAAGTACTGGTGCTGTGTTCAAAAGCTTGGTAATTTTATTGCGTTGCCTATGTCAATTAAAAAGTTAGCAAGATACTTTAGTAACGTAAGCGGAAATGATTTTGGACACGTGTAGTGACTCGGGACACTTTTATACTATTATTATTTTCTATAATTCTGTGAGTTAATATTAAGGCCTCGATCTTTAGTTTAGCATTGGTTTCGAAAATATTTTTAAAGCAAATTAATATATATATATAATTATTCTGGCAGTTTTAACAATTATATATCACGGTTTGTATCTGAATTTTCTGTTGCTATATACGAAATAGATTTTTAGTCTTTTGCCCCGGAAATAAGCCAAAACGAAGCAAAACAATTTTTTTGCTAGCAAACGGTACATTATTTTAAAAAACGCTCTGGCAAAATCGTGTATCATATGACAGTACACAGTCTCAAATTTTTTCTAAGCATTTGGTTAAAAAATGTTAAAGTTATTTGCGATTGCTTGAAATAAATGAAAGATCATGGCCTTAAGGACATATATTAGTTGGATATTTATCATTCGGGATTTATTGAAAGTATTTTTTTTTTGTTACGGTCTACCATACATGTGTAAAATAATTTTTGCACTGTCCAAAGTCACCTGGGCAAATGTAAAAAAAAAAAAATCCGAACTTTATTTTATCGTGTACCTTTTATTTCCAATCTTTCTTTTAGCCTCGATGATACAGGTACGCCATAGGGAAAAACTATCGGAGCCCTGAATTCAAATATTATTCATCTGCGGTCCGCGCTGTCGTTCTTGACTACTCTTGACGGTTTATCTGGCCAGCAATTTACTAGTAACTGTATATCTACAAGGATGTATGTAGGTTTTTATTTAAATAAGTAACTTACTTTCGTTTACCCTCGGCTACGTTATTTGTATTCATTCGCTGTAAATATCATCCCTTCCATGTAATTATGTCACTTATTCATATAATTTCTTTAGTTGGTTGTTGTGGTGTTTATTAAATCATGATGCCATTCCTTTAAGTAGTCGTCTCAGAATTATTTTTTCCAGGATAATTTAACAAATCTAATTCCGGGAACAGTTTTTCAGAGTTCTCTACTCTAATTCTGCAAGTTTATTGGCTCTCACAAGCAGCTAAAGCCAAGTTCTTGTAATTTATTTTTCTGACACAAATGACAAATACATTTATTTAATACCCCCATACACTGGGCATGTATTGTTCCACAATTGAGGATTTTTCTGTAAGAAGAGCACGTATGCAAAAATTGTGTTTTCAGATTTTGGGCTTTAAGTACATTTTGTTAAAGGTAGAATTTAAGCAATACAAATGAAGTTGGTTACATAATTCCAATAAGCTGAACTTAAACATACAGTAATTATATTATTAGCTGCTTCCCCTCAATGAAATAACAAACAAAACTATCTCTGAATCCATAGATATCGTTGTGCACAGATGTTTCACTACAAATAAAACACTCTCCTTGCCTTTATTGTTGTGGTACCTGAACTAAATTGTGAGGGAACGTACTACTCAATACGGTGGTTATATTTAAATAATTTCCCAAAGTATGTGCTTTTCTTCCGGAAACCTCAATTCTTAATTTCCGATCTCATGGTGTCAAATGATGCAGTTGCACACGGTACAACAAATAACTGCAACGTCCGCACTAGAAAATTACGTAACGTCTCAGATGGCACCACACCGCATGTAAGAAACACACACTACCAAGCTGGCTGACTGTGCCACAAAATTATAGCCGTTTATGGGCTGGGTCACTGCAGCTGAGTGTGGCAGACAATGACGTCATAGCGCTAGGTCACATTTATCCACCGCAACTAATTGTCTCGTACGAGTAGTGGAAGGAATATTACAATATTATTTCAAATTCAAAGAAGCGTTCGGAAAGTAGTAAAAAAAAAAATACAAGAAAACGTCTTTTGATGTAGGTGTGTAGCATGAGTTTTTGAATATTTCTTTGAAATATAGTGTAAAAAACTTATTAGAATAGAATAATTAATTTCTGAAAAATATTTTGCAAGTAATTTTTGTTGCAGAATACAACTGAATATTTAAAGCTTTATTTATCACAAACATGTTCGGAAACCCTAGATGAATTTAATATTTTGAAGCTTCCGCAAACATCACAGAAAATTCTGACGCGAATAACACTTCAATATCATAACTGGTTAGATAGATATGATGGGCTGATAGAAGACAAATTTTACGCCGTACACCTCTTTAAGTGTCGAATTTCGAAAAACCTTAGTTTCACATTTTAAGACGTTTGTATAAGTATCCAATATGAGTGTAAATACGAAGATAACCCGTTAATTTGAAGCAAAATCCATAATTGATTAAAACACATATCACCCCTCTACAGTACTCGGCGTTAAAATTTCGAAAAATGTTTAAACAATTACTGCGGTTATTTATGTAATCCAAATCCTGTAGCGAAAATAAACCGAATATTACGAAAGGTTCGATAGATATTAAGGATTTTTATAAATCACATTCCAGGTCTTATCACCTCCTAAGCGACTGAATTTCGAAAAAACCTTCTATTTAATTTTGTACTACTTTACTGGCGTATCATGGGCGTGAAAAACACAGAAATATCCCCCTGAGATCAAAATACAGCGACAATCCAATGCAAACACATTTAACTGCTTTTCACTCATTTCACCGTCTTAGATGGCGAATTTAAAAAATTCGTTAAATTTTATTTAAGGTACTTGAATAAGCATGAATCTTAAACAAATATCACGTCGATATCTAAAAGATGAAAGGATTTGACAAGTATCGATTGTGATTCGAAAATATATTTTACCCTATTCTACGTTTTTCCGGCCAATCATTTGGTTCGTAGCCTACGTTGTGATCAGTAGGATCTATTACCTAACAACTTTGTAAGCGCACTGTGCTACATAGAACCATACATAATCAATTAAATTAATTAACGTAATTGATAACCCAGATAGATCCTTTCTACTCACACACACAAACATATACAGAGTGTTCCGGGAGTAGACGTCAATAAGGAGGCGGGTGATAGAGGGGCCCAAGACCTACCAAATAAACCAAACTTGTATAGTTCGATTCGCAACCGTCTGTGAGGTTATTCAGGAATAACACACAGGTGGCTATGATGAGAGACAAGCACACTGGCCTCTACATAATCGCGGCCAAAGTGAATATGAAGCAGCAACTACGTAAGGGTGTCTTGTGATATAATTAGTTTAGCTAACTTTTCTATTCGATGATATCAATTTTATTTATTGAAATAACTGACTACTACCACTTTTATTAATAACATTTAATTTTATCCTCACAAATTAAACACATTACATTAAAAACTCTTTTTAATAATTTCGAACATTGTGTAATATTTTTGTTTAAATAAATTTGTATTTAATTATTTACTCACATACAAGTTTCAACCTTATACCTGATTTTGCATTATGTGAATCTTCTGCATCACGTTAGGTTTTCAGATTTTTTGCATCGACGTTTGTTAATTTAAAATATTGGTCATTATTTATTAATTGGCTATACTACGGGGCAGTTTTTCCAATGACGGGTGATCATTCATGTGATTCGTTGATATTGTTTTACCTCGTGCAAACTAGAAGCATCTTTCAGAACCAAACACAACTTTTGTGAAATTGATTTTTTTTTACCTAACGAAGCTGTACTCTCAGTGACGTGAAATGTGTTTTTAAATGTGACGACACCCTTTTGGGTGTGTACAAATTTCGTTCCACATGGACCGTTACTTTTTCCACCATCAATAAATGCTTAGATCAAGGTAGAGTATAGCCAAATTTTCTTAAGAAATGCATAACTTTTAGACGTTTGCGTATCGAACTATACAAATATTATTTATTTGGTAGGTCTTGGGCATCTCTATCACTCGCCTCCTTATTGACGTCAACTCCCGGAACATCTTGCATATATATGTGAATGTGTGTGTGTGTGTGTGAGTATAAAGGATCTACCTGGGTTATTAATTATGTTTATTTATTTATTTAATTAGGTATGTTTCTATGTAGCACAGGGTGCTCAGAAAGTGGTTAGATAACAGCTCCTACTATACACAACGTAGGCTACGAACCAAACGATTCCTAGAATCGATGTCTTTTAATGTCAACTATGTGTTGCGATCGAACAACTGACCTCTGCTTCGCCACATGAGCCAGGTGCAACAGCGATGGTCTCTGAGAACCCTCGAGTTAAGTTGCAGGCGCCCATCATTGCCCTGAAAGTTCCTGCAATCGTTCCTCAGGGGTTTCTCTCACGAGACATGTTCAATCACGCAACCAAATGAAATGCGTAAACTACTTTGTACTAAGTAAGATATGTAATTAACACAAAATAATTATTTTTACATTAATATTCATAAAAAATTATAAACAAACACTTTAGCCAGAAGAACTGATAACCTAATTGTTCTACTTACAACGAAATTTTTGCTGCAAGTTACCGAAATTTAATTCGAGTTTGGATTACTACTCACTGTTAACATAAAAACTTGAATTACTAAGGAACTAGTTGCATTAACGACTGTAAATCCAATTATTTTGAACCTACTCTTTTAAATTATTTTTTAAACAGTAGCACAAAAATGATCATAAAACAATAAAAAATTGGTATATGTTGGTTCAAGGAGTAATAATTTCAATTTCTTTGTTAATGACGTGTGCAACAAGCAATACCAGAACATGTGCACGTTGATAGTAATTTTTAGTGTAACAGGTACGACTCACCACGCTTGTCGGATAATTGCAAAAAAATATTTCTTAATGTTGGATTTTACGAATGCTTACAAGCTGTTTTGTATTGTGAAAATTTTTTCATAAAATACGACATGCAATGCAATTTTTATATAAAACGCCTGAACAGTTACATAATTTGTCTTTAAAAGTCGTTTTTCAGCTTGCACATAGTTTCCAATTCAGTAATTTATTCCGCAAAGTACGAAAATCATGCTTTGAGATAAAACGTACTAATTAAATAAATAAATATATATATATATATATATATATATATATATATATATATATATATAATATTTGTTTCGTGTTATGAATAACTTTAAAAGGTTTTAGGGTTAACGGTTTTTCTAAAAACAATTTAAACGTAAACGAATAAGTTGAGATACGTATTGGAGTAATCAATCCTTAAAGTATTTCGATGAAATACTGAAGGTTGTTTATTAAAGACTATTTTTGTATCAATTCTGCATCAAAATCACTGGTAAAGGTCAATAAAAAATATTTACGCACGGATTACTGTAAATAAACGAAAGAAAAGTTCCTTGTTTCCATTGATAAAATGTTATATACTGATTATGTTTTGATATAGTAATGTATTAAATTTGAAACGTCAAGAACTTGTGATTGAGTATTGCAAGTCACAAAAATACAATACTGTTTTAAGTATTTATTTTTAACTGTAAACATATTCGCTGAGACAGTAAACCTCAATGTGAACTTTGAACTATTTTAGCAACAGGGATTGTGACAAACTGAAGTATTTTCATGAATGTGCGTAATTGCTAGTAAATGTTGCTGACACGCTGAAAATTCACAGTTACATAAAAGGACTAAATATAAAAAATAGAAAGGAAAAATGTGAAATAAACAACAAAGGAAGTCGGAAATGGCTGAAATCAACAAATATAGAATTTCGAAATAAGAATTTCGACAGTACATAATGAAACCCCCCCCCCCAAAAAAAAATCAGGCTACTATTATCGTCAATGTTATATATTTGTTAATTTGTCTTGTCTTCAACAATTTCCGTCACTGTGTTCATTTGTGTTGGTCTTGTTGTCTTTGTCCATCATTGTCAACATTTTATGCAACTCTACTGGTCTTTGTGTGTGTTGATTTTCTTTTTTAGTTTTTCTGGTTTCCATTCTATACCGACTATGTTCGTATTCCGGAAGTACTTGTATGTTTGTTGACTGCAGCCATATCTGGTCTATTTGACTTGTTTATTCTTTTTTTGTTCATTATCTCGGACTCAGTCCTATTAGATAGCTGTGGGTCAGCGACTTAGAAAAATCCGCTAACAACGACGCATATACAACAATTCACTTCAGTTTGTCAGAAAACCTACAACTGTGTGGCTTAAAGTATTATTTTACAACTCTCGTATGTTTACAAAACTCTCAAATACAAATGTGTGTAGTTCTAAAATCAAGAATTGTATTCATATTATGGTACTGAAAGGCTTGAAAACGGTATAGTCTGAATAATAAGTGTCAAAAATATATTTGATTTTATCTTTACATAGAGCTATTACCAACGGGAATTCTGAATTATTTTATAAAATCAGAAAATCATCATAACCGGATTTGTTCCACATGATTACATAGCCGTACGGAACATATGCTTTAACGCGCCTATAAAGAAGCACTGGAGCAAAAATATTGTTTCAACATATTCTGGATCATAATGTAGTGTGTACGTCACTGCAATTTAAATGTATTTTAATAGTTTTAAGTATTTTTTGGTACAAAGTATTTTTTACTGTGAATTTAAATCAGTATTACTAAGATTCAAGCAACAGCATAAATGCACTACAGACTACTAGGTACACAATTGATAAAGTCCTCGTTGTCACTTCAAAAGGTAGGTGAGTTTGTATTGTAAGATAGTTTTTAGTATGATAACTATTATTTACATAGTCTCTTTCTAGATATATGCAGGTTCATATAATGTATTTACTCATTTAAACTTAGTAACTGCATCCAATTACAAATGATTGTAACGTACAGTCTTAATATATAAAATTAAATAGTAAATAAGAAAGGCCCGAAAATTTTATCAAATTTTAACCAAGCTATATAATAAGTTATCTGTTTGCAGTATAAGAACACCGTGCAATGATAGTTGTGTGTGTATATACACATACATAAATATGCGTATATAGTTTTGTTTTTATGCAATGGTTGTCTATTAACGTGTGCATTAGTAAATGAGAAATGTCTCGTGTACGTAATAACTTTTAATTCATTTCCTGTTAGTACAAATGCCACTTTTTTAATTCTCGGGCATGCGGATGAAAGGCACATCGTATCTGCACGTGTTAACACGAACTTCCGTCCTCGATGTTTGGTCCGGCGCGCGATTGTCTGGCGCTGCCTGCCATCCTGCCAATTGAAAAGATGTCCTCGCCAGCTGTTGATCGAAGCAATGGGCTTTGATTGAGGTTAATATGGCTGCCGGAGTACGCGTCGAAAACGATTATCGCTCGCAAAAACGTTGCTATGGCAACTGCAAAGACTAGTGCTTCTACGTTGTCGTCTCGGTGGTTGATTATCGGGTTTTGGGATGAGGGGGTCGGAAAGGAATGAATCTAGGTCACACTAGGGAAACTTCTGTAGTGCATGTGCTAGTTGTTATCTGAACACTATCGAATAACAAGGACCTTCCACTCCGGGCAGGCTCTGCGTGCACCGAATTCGTTTGATGGAACTCTGATCAATATTAAGTAGTAATCTGAACATTTTTTAACCATAGAAAACACCACGAACAAATCGTCAATTAATTAAAACACCATAAAATCTCAGAATGTAAATTATACAAAATGTAACATACGAAGGGTTATTGTTGTGTTACATGTAGGAGACAGAATGACGAAGTTTAATTATAATTTAATGAGTACTGATTTATTATTGCTTAAGACACTACTTATAGTTAAAATAAAGTTGCAATACGCAAATGATTCAGGTAAGTACTATTGATGGATGCCACATACAACAAATAAAAACGTTTATACACAGTTGTTTGACATATTTTAAGCTTTCACTACAAATATACTTATAATTTCATAAGTTTACGAATATAACAAACATTCCATGCACTTAAACTAACATAAAAAAATTTTTGTTTAGAAAATGAGAATGATTGGAATAATTTCTTTCATTTTCATTTCAGAAATTTGGATGTACTTAATTACAGAAAGATCTGTTTATCATTATTAATTTACTTCCAGTTTTTGTTTTTGGTTAAGTTGTGAGTTTGTTACATATTATTTTATACGTACTATTTGTCTGCCGTAATATTACAGATAAGGGAGAATATTAATAACCGCTGGTACTATTATATTTACTTCTTATTTGTCGTTATTTATTTTGCATAAAAATGTTCCATTTATTTCATTTACTTTCACTGGGAACAAACATGTATAGGCTATCAGCGTGAGTAATAAACTATGATAATAACAATTACACAAATTTGAATAAAGATTTTTAAAATATTTGATCAGTACTCCCTTTATAGTATAATTGAGGTACCATTAAATCATTCTGATGTTACATAATTTTTTAAACTGTTTTCAACTGCACAAATCTACTACTGTCAAATATGAATTCTTTGGTCGATATAATATATTTGTTTAGAGACAATTTAAAGACAAAACAAATATGTATAGTTAAGAAGTCAAACACTTAAGTTTGATCCATTCAAACATGTTTTTTTATTTCTTCACCAAGTGCCACCAAATTTAATATTTTCGGTAGGTTAATATTAACCCTGCAGTAAAAGTATCCATATTTGAAGGTACGTGTTTGCAAGAATACGACAAAAATATTTTTAAGGAAGTGAAAATTTTGAAAGCAATTATTTCCGTTCAAAGTGCTTTTCTAAAGTATTTAAAATCAGTATTTATTTTTTCAACGTGTCCTCTATAACATTACAAAGTTTTCTAACCAAACTGTTAATGTTGTTACTGTTAGCACAAAGTATATGTAGCCAGATTGAATGATAATCTATTGTGGCCAGATTGGTATTGACAAGTACTTTGTTGGACACTAAACCAAGTCATCAGACAATATTTCGGTTAGAGTAGTTAACAAGACAAATATATCTAATTATTGTTTGGTTGGAGGTAAAATTGTAAAAAACTATCGTAGTGCCGTCATCGAGACTTACTTATTGAATATATTAACATTTTTATGCTTTTTAACTTAGCTTCTCAGTAGCAAATAAATTTAAATTTTTTCTATGAGCAGCTAAAAAATGTTGATTGGGAACGGATACACACCGAGGGTGATATTGACGTGAAAGTACAGTCTCTTAGTTCTATATTACTTGCCATATTTGACAGTCACGCACCAGTGAAAGTACGAAGGAAGAAAAGAAAAGGAAATCCGTGGATTACACAGGAAATATTGGCAAAACTGAAGGAGAGGGACATTGCAAAGTAACTATACCGGAATTCGCAATTAGAGGCTGATTTCAAAAATTATAATGCACTACGAAATTCCGTAAAATATATTACTCGTCGTGCAAAACTTGAATATTTTTGTATAACAGCCGAAATCCACATACGAAATACTAAAAAGCTTTCCAGACAACATAAATAACTATTTTGTTAACTCCAGTCTAAAAACTCAGCTAATAACTAAAATTGTAAACCATATTCAACTGAACGATAACACTGCAATTACGCGTCTTTCTTTCAACACCGTAACTAAAACTACTTTATACAACATTATCAATTCAATAAGTACGCAAGCGGTAGGAATAGATGGGATTGATATCAATATGATTAAACTCTGTACACCATACTGTGTCCCAACGATAACTAATATTATAAACACTTCAATTATCTGCTCAAAATTCCCTAAAAAATGTAAACTATCTAAAATAAGACCGATAGCAAAAATAAAACACCCAACGGAATACAAAGACCTTAGACCTATCAACATTTTGCCTGTCATCTCAAAATTTCTTGAAAAAGTATTTCACACACAGTTGACTGAATATCTAAATAATAATGACTTGTACTACGAACAAAGATCAGGTTTCCGCCCACACCACAGCACAAGCACTACACTTCTGGACATAACAGATGACATGTACGCAGCTATGGATAAGTCACAGATTTCGTAGTTAATATTATTAGACTTTTCGAAAGCATTTGAAACAATTAATCATGAAATATTACTAGATAAATTGTGTAATATAGGGTTGTCCGCGAGTGCTGTAACTTGGTTTAGAAATTACTTGAATGATCGTTCCCAAATGGTTGAATTGGTGTCTTGTGACGGGGTAAAGTGTTCAAATGCTAGAATTGTAAGGTCTGGAGTGCCACAGGGATCAATCTTAGGACCGATTCTATTTTCTTTATATATACGTGATCTACCGCAATGTCTAAGTTTCCTTGCATGTCATCAGTACGCGGATGACACACAATTGTACATTTCGTGTTGCCTAGTGACCTACTCTCTACGATAGATAAAATTAATTAAGTCTGAGACAAATATTATATATTGTCTGGTAGTATGTTTTGTAATGTAATATATGCTTTGTACCTTTTCCGCTGGGAGGCGTTTTGATTATGGTGAGGGTAGGCTGCGCGCGCAGCTGGTGCGCGATAGACGAGGAGTGTGGAAGTGTGCCGCGTCAGGCGGACGGATGTTCGACGGGTAACGAGGCAGTTGACCCGAAGGGTTGAGAAGGAAGCCTCGATGTGGAACTTAATATAACACCACACCAGCGGCATAATGAATAGTGAATTTTCAGCTGAGGTTTGCTGAATGGTTTGCTCTGCTTTAAGACTGTCGTCTGGGACGTGATAAGGGCAGCTAGCTACAAGACGGCGCGACGAGTAATGAAATAAGTGGTACACCGTCGAAGGATCTCCCGAGGACTGTTAAGGACTAGCGGCAATGCTCGTCCCTCATTGATTCACCCAGGCTGCTGGTGCATTGGACTGCAAACTACGTTAGACAAGGTATGAGGCGTCAACCTTAAATACGTGCATTAGACTGTCCGGCACGGCTATCTGAATA
>PNEQ01005924.1:0-18161 GCA_003012365.1 Medauroidea extradentata
AATTCCTGTAGCTTTGGTGTTCTTAAGTCTTTTGATAGCCCACATGACTAGATTTTCAGTTACATAAGGAACTGATAGATTTAGATAACTTAACTGATTGTCACTTTGATTGTTTGTACTGCCACTTCCTTGGATGTACACCTCTGCAAAGTATTTAGCAAACATATTGGCAAGAAGTTCAGGATCCTGAACCAAATCATCGTTTGATATTAAAGTTATTCTCTCGCGGTAACCATCTTTCATTGTTTTTATATATTTCCAAAATTTATCAGGATTACTTTTCAATTTATCATTGATACTAGCTTACTATTTCCTTTTGTCGGCTTTGATTTTTTCTTTTACTAATTTTCACATTTCAGAAAAACGAGTGTAATGCTCAAGTGTTTTTTTTTTTGTATAATCTATATAGACGTTCTTTACTTTTTAATAATTTAATAAGTTCTTTAGAAAACCACACTGGATATTTGTTTTGTGAAAATTTCGTTACTGGTATGAACTGATATATAATTGTTTGTGTATTTTGTGTAATGTACTCTACCATGTCGTTAACATCGTTCATATTATAAATAGGGCTCCAATCAAAATTTTTAACCGCAAAGAACAGTGAAAGATAGTCACCTTTACAATAATTACGAATAGAATATGATTGGTCGGATGTCTTAGCATATACAGGACCAATATGACAGTAGCACGCTAAGGCAGGATGATAATCATCTTCATTAACAAGAGGGTCATCACAATTTAAAACTTCGTCAAAATAAATATTTGAGAAAACAAGATCAAGCAATCCAGAAAATGGTTCGGTAAAATTAAATTGTTCTAAATTTAGAAGATTAGTTTTTTCAAGAAGTACGTTTCCTTTTTGCTTGTTGTAAAAATTTACAATATTTTCTGTATGGAAATTCTTCCAATCTACACCAGGAACATTAAAGGCACCCACTATTATTATCTGATGTGAGTAACTAGATAGTTTGGACTCTATAAAATCAAAATATTTTTTGAAATCTGCTACAGATAGTTGTGGTGGTATATAAATATTCCCAATAAGAAGTTTATTTGCATTACAAATTGATATTTCAACCCATATTGCCTCAATATCTTCCATTAAAAATTCATATTTCTGAATGGTGTGCGGATATTTTAATGAATTAATTGCAATGAGAACCCCGCCTCCGCGAGAAAGGCTGGTGGTTACAGCATTTCTGTCTTTACGAAATATATAATATTCATCAGGAAAATAATGAGAATTAACATAATTACTATTAAACCAAGTTTAAGTTAAGCAAATTACTGATAGGTTAACACTGTTAATGTTTTCAAAAAAGGTTGTTGCTTTAGTTCGGAGACCCCTTACATTTTGATAATACAGGTGAAAACCATCCTTACCTTGTGGCATTTGAAGTGTACGTAACTAATTTGCGGCACCTCCGATTGCCTCCTGGGATTGATTCACGGTAGGTACTGAAGGTTCTGACTGCTCTGAGTTATCCTTACGCTTAAACAGTTGTTCGTTTTGTAACCTACCGTAAAACGGGCTAATTAAACAGCCAGAAGACTAAAAAACCGTGTTGAAAATTCGCTCATAATCTTCCTCAGCAACCGCCACAAAGAAAGACGAATAAGAGTCAAATTTTGTTTTTAATTTAGCTACTTTAAGGTTAGCGACCTTCAGTTTTATATATATATATCAGTGTGGTATCTTTTACACACAATAATACACATGACATTCAGAAGTATAAGACCGTTAAAACCTTTCCGGCATGTTTGTAAAATTGACTTACTGAAAATTTGCGGTAAGGAACAATGACTTCAAATTCAGGTTCAAACAACATTTTTTATTTTTTTTTTTTTTTTTCAATTCACGCTTCACTGTCACTCTGAAACTTCTTAAGTAACATTACTCCTTTAATTTAACACTGTAGGAAACATAATATTTTTTTTTCAATTACGTTAGCAAGGATTGTTGTGTTAAATATGTTACTGTAAATAAATATATGTGTACATGCAATTAGTGTAAATAGGAATTTAACGGACGTTAACATATTTGAAGCTTATAAATAAGCTTTAAAATATCCCACTTTTGTATTTCAATTGCACATATTACTTAGGAGGCGACCCGGGTTCGACTCCCGACGGGGTGGGGGTCCCCGGATTTTCGCATTGGGAATCGTGCCGGACGATGCCGTTGGTCGGCGGGTTTTCTCGGGGATATCCCGTTTCCCCCGCTCTTTCATTCCGGCGCTACTCCATACTCACCTCATGTCACTCTTCACCACCCCTAAAGACCGCGATGTGGAGCGCTGACCAAATTCTCTCTCACACACTCACTTAGCATTAACTGTGCATTTCAATTTGTCATCAAGTGTTTTTTAATCCAAGACCATGAGACGATCACGTCTCTTATTTTGAACATTGCTACCTACCCTACCTTGGTTAAATTGACTACTTATTTTCGCTTACCTTAGCTGAAGACGTGGACGAACTTTCTTGCGTTGTTACAGTTCCATGCACGCACGAATTGAATATAAACTGTGACCCCTCAACTATGACTAAGCTGCTCAAATTGCCTAAAATTGCGTTTGGCAATTTAACCGAAGTTTCACTCCGACCCGCACACGGTCTGCTGCCACGACACACGTTCAAGTAAGAAGAAGGAAGCCAGCTATGCTGCTACCTACGTCAGCTGTGACGTCAGTAACATCGTTATTGGGTTTTGGAAGTTACATGGGCCGTCTATCGCCGAGAACTTTCTGAATTTATGTTTTTACACGGTTGGCAGAACTGTTTATTTTAGATAGCGCCACCGCAGTATAGAGGGCATTTGTTACGCTAATATTATGTAATGCTAATTATTATTGGCCGATGATATTTAGAGGAAGGAGTCAATTTTCTTCTATAAATAAGCGTCCCTGTGGTCCGACTGAGACTCTCCGATTCCTGGGGCGTCATGATGCTACTCTGCACAAGTTAAGTTTACGATGTTTGTATTGCAAAACTATATAAATGTATTATTGTATTATATTACTTATCCATGTAAGGTAGACGTATTCTTGAACTCTTTTGATATAGTCGACATTGAAAGTATGTTTCTAGAACAAACGTGTTATTGTTGTAGTATTCATGGCATCAGAAATTATGTATATAGTGGTTGGAATTATTTTGTTGCTTTCACTTGGCTAACCAAAGTACTGTGTGTAGCTATTTTCTCCTAAAGTTTTCATAATGCATTTGTTTGGCAATGGTGTTAAGGTTATATTTCTTATGCAGAAACTTGTTTGTAAGTATTTATTGTAATACATTATGGGTAATTGAACTTAAAACATTTAGGTATTTTCGTAGATGATGATTGTGGTAATGCTGTCCTCAAATTTATTCTATTTTTTTTCTTTCTGTAATGCAACAAGGAGATTTTAGTCCTTCTAGGCAATTTCCTGAGGTAACTGTCATCGCTTTGTGGGTAACGGTGGTGACAGACATTCGCACGCCATCCTTGGTGGTGTCCTGATTCAAGATTTTTTTCAGGGGTTTTCTGGGGACACCACCAGGGGGCGTTGCAACCGCATTATTATTAAAAATATTATCACTGTGCTGTTCTTGTTCGTTTCACTGCAACCTGTTTCCAGTTAAATCATTACATAACCTCTCACAAATTTTAAAAAACCACAAAGTAATTTATGTTTTGGGGAACATGGGAAGTATTATCTCTAAATAATGTTACATACATAAAATATTATCACTAAATATTATTATGTATATAAAATGTTATCACTAAATATGATATATATATATATATATATATATATATATATATATATATATATATATATATATATATATATACCCTATATTAAGAAAAAGTGACTGGTTCGTTATTCTTGTTTCATTTTCGGGGTAAACGATGAATAGCGGTACTGAAATAATTACATCATCGTAATCGAAACAGCCCGGCGGTCTAAACTCGCTTTGTGCATTGGCCCGCGGCGGCGCTGTGCACGTCCCGCGGCAATGAATTTCACACAACTTGCCACGATTTGTTGTCTAAACGCGTTCTCCGATAATGGCAGGGTATCAGAGCAATACGTTACGGGCGGCGAATAACGAATATACGTTTGCCCCTGTGTCTGTGCCAGACGTCTCTCGTGTTGTATAAAAGAAGAAAGCGAACTGGAAAGAGGTCGGAATATGGAGCACCATGGGGGATCGCTCTGGTCCCGGCCCTGCTCCCAAGACTCCCACGGACGGCTCCTCTCATCCCGGTTTCCCCCCGCCCTCCACGGTGTTCCGAAACCCTCTATCCCCTCTTTCCCTTGGGTGGCCCCAAGCGACGAGTTTTGACGACGCCATTTCTCACGAGGTTATCACGGGGCTAGGCGCGCTGCAGAAGACGGGATTTGGAAGGGCGCCTCGTCCTCGGAGGATCTTCTCTCCCTCGCTGGTGTACAAAGACCACGCGCTCCTTGCCGATAACAGTCGCACAGACCTCCACATACAGACCCTTTTCACTCTATACATTGTACATGATAAAGTGACTCCTTTTGAAGCCCGCTAAGCGATTGCCAATAATTTGAAGTAAATTTTTCAACTTTTGAACACTGTAACAACTATACCAGTATGTCGCTTCCATGCGTGTATAGGCTATCGTTATTTTAAAAACTGTGTCTCTGAATCACTTGACCACGTGCTAATCGTTCTTAAATCTTTACTTGTTCATGACTGGCATATTTTCAATCCTCTGTAGTCATAAAATAACATACATAACATTTCAGCCAGACTTGTTGATATTATCGTGTATAGTATTAGTGTATCCTGGAGTTAAATATACTCAAACATTTGTAAAACTGGTAAAATTTACAAGTATTCATAGTTCATGGGCTAGTAACTAGTATCCTACACTAGTAATTCTGCACAGAAAAAAAAAAACTTTTTTTTAGTGGTTACAACATATTTAGTCAATTTAAACCCTACCTAATAATTTTGAGATGAACACCAAATATTTTACCATGGCCACAAAACTTTTTGTTGTATTGTATATTATTTTGAAATCATCAGTAAACAACTTAATGAACACTGCAAAATAGTTGGTTTTCACCATAAAAATTTTAGATAGGGACTAAATTGACAAAATGTATTGTAGTGAATACAAACCCGTTTTTTTTTTTTTGTGTGACATGTAATTACTAGTGAAAAACTAGCGTGACTGGTTCAGAAGATTTGAGGAACAGGCCCCTAGTTATTTTTCCTCCTCATCTAATTGGTTTATTTGTGCTATTTGTTACAGTAAACGTTGGATCGTAAGCAAAAAAACAAACTGCACAGTTTTCACTGTACCCAAAAGTTAAATTATGAGGCCACAAAAATGGATATGCACACTATTATTCTTGACAACAAGAAATCTGGAAGATCTTACTTTATCGTGAACAACCTATAAAGATCTGAGAAAAACGTGACGACAGTTATTTCGATGCGCGCGAATATTCTTCAGGAATAAATGTATTAATCCTTATTTAAATTCTGATCAGAAGTTAACTTGCTATACAAAAATGAATACCTATATCTTTGTAACATATGAGTTTCTATTCCATGCATCCGATTACGATGAAATTCTGGTGAGATGTGCCGGCGCCCGCGAAGGCTTCTGATAAAAATCTATACTATATGGTGCGACGAATATGGGGGGATGGTTAAACGAGAAAAATTGGCAGAACAGGCTACCCAAATATTTAGTGAAATTTTTACTAAATCGGTCGTTAATGACGCTTAACATTATTTCACGTCATTTAGAATTTTCCGATACGTTTGGCTTCAAATGTTATCTTATGAAGAAAAGTCATCGTAATTATCACTTTTAATATTGATGTCAGTATTAATACTATAAGTTATATAAAGTTAGAAGCGCCATAAAGTATTATACAAAAATTTTAATTAGGCTAAATGTTTTACTTTATTCTTTCTAAAAAGATTTGGTGAAAATATATTGAAAATATAAATACTTGAGTACTTTCTCAAAGAGGCATTAAATTTAAAACCATGCGAACGAAATAGCATACAATTTCTAGTAAATGTTTAAGTATCGCTTACCATAGTACTATAATTATATATTTTAAAAATATGAGTAAGAACATTGTACTTATGATTTTAATCACCAATAATGATAATACAAATATATCAATTTACTACAGGTAACTTTAGCTGTAGGTTACGTTCTACAAAACAAAACAGAAATTACTTTCATTTATAGTAGTTTGTGTAATAAAACTTTAATGTTTGTTACATTACTCAATATGATTAATGTCGAACTGACCTCTACCCGAACACACTTGGCTCAAACGACATCTTGATATAAGCAGATGAAAGCAAGCGATGCCACCACCGGCCCATAAATTGAAATTTAAAAAAGTATCACCACCGGTAGCTGTCAGAGATTAAGGAAACATACACACGAGCATGACGTATGTACTATTGCGAGGGGTGTGGTGCCTTGATATCGCAAAGACGTGAGGGCGCATCCGCTGTTTTGCTACGTGAAAATCTTTGTGGATTTACCATTGCAACGTGTTAAATTTGGCTGTTTGTTGCCCAACTATAACTTCGTTTACCTCATATTTCAATGCACGAACAGGGACAGGAGATTGTATTGCGTCGTGTTATTACGTGAGTAAATAAAGTCAGCTTGACCTCAGTAAGCTGCTAAATCTCGCATCACATAATGCCTAACTTCTGCTATTTACTGTTTTACCCATGGGTGTAGAAGTTAATATGTGGTTGGACCTAGCTGTAACAGTGCGTCGCTTCTTACTCATATCCACACATACCTATAATTGTTAAAGATGATGGTTTATCGCGGGAAAACTTGACTATTTGCTAGGCTTCAACGTGCGTTCAGCTTATCAAAAGATGACTGGCTTTTCCTGGTACGTGGAGCTACTGCCCTATTTGACCTAGCCAATAAGAATACCGCTATTATAATATTTGATGCATATTATTGGTCTGTAGACAGCTACGTTGTGTCAATGTTTTCAAGGCTATGTTGGTACAAAACATTTTCGCGATATACCATCATCTCTAATAATTGTGAATAGAGGCAAGATTATTTCGCGTATTGATTCTAGGTCAGGTTGAGTGCCAATAATGTATACTTCACTACTCCTTCTGTGATTAGACCACACCTGTTTTAACACATCTTAGGCGACTGCAAGACAGTGATAAATAAGAAAACAAGCCGTGGTGGTAATATGTGTTACGTTTAGAACCCAATGGATATTTGACTTTGGCCAGTGTGTGTATAGGTCTGAGAAGTCTAGGCTGGTTCCAGATTAGTACGCGAAATATTTTTGCCTCTAGTTATAACACAAACTAGAATTATTACTTAAGTATGCCGCCTACCTGCAAGGTGTTCGTAAATATGTCTTTTTACGTAACTATTCCACATCTACTCATTGCGTCACTGTACAGAAAAAAATATACGCTTCAAACGATGACGGAATGGTAGTTTCAGTACGTCACGCAAGTTAGAAAAATCATTTCTGAGCCCCTCAAAATGCTTTTAAAAATATTTACATAATCTATCAGAAAAACTACTCACTGAATTCCAGCGAAACTAATCTGTAAACATGCATTGGACTGTCCTTATAACATTCCACCAATAAAAAGATTGGTTTACCACTGAAAGTGTCAGGAGGCAACTGATCTACGATACCACTGCACGCCGTTCAGTGTCTTCTGCTAGAGGTGATACCGCACCAGATGAGCTGGCCAACATCGTCCTGGCGGCATGCCTCACTCACGCAAACACACTGCTTGTAGGCGGGTGCATCTATTTTAGCAAAAGTGTAGTCGCTCTTAGTGGGAAGTAATGAGAAACGCATAAGCGGACAGGTGGACACGGTGGACTAGACCATGGTTGCAGAAATGAAGTAGAGGATGCGCTTATGCTAGTATGGCAATGCTTCATAAACAATTAAGGTAAGTTTCCTAAGTTATTTTGTGATGACGAGGACAATTTGAAATTCTATGGTCATATGACCAAAACGAAGCTGTTGCGGTCGGACATAGTAGTTTACAGTAGAGCAAGCAAAAATGTTAACAAAAATACAGTGTACATTCTATTACGTTTCTGGGCAGGAAGCATGCAGTAAGTCATAACTTCCATATAAAACGACGAGATTCTTATTTTAACCGAAGACGCCAAATGGAATCAATAGCTATAATTTACACCACTATAATACCAACTTCGAAACGCTCAGCGTAGCACAAACGTGTAATTTTTTTTTTAGTGATTGGTACCTCTGAAATATTATTCGTTGCATAAATTGTCCGACTGAGGTGTAAAACTTTGGGATCTTCGGTTCAGGATTTGTTTACCTCACCCCTGTTACGAGGGCCTGTTTCTGGACAAGTTATCGTGTACGGAATCTACTGTGCCACAGATAGAGCTCTTGGGAGGGTGCTGAAACGTGGTTAACACGGGAGAAGAAATGATAACAGAAAATGTGCATAGAAACTGCTATGGAATCAGGCACCGAGTTATATCTGTATTTTTCTCTCATCTCTGGGTGATAATGTAGGAGCGGCACCAGGATAACGACGAGACGACATTGTACTGCAGCCAGCGACTTCCGGCGAGAAGGCACGCCAGTTCCTATAACGTGCCGGCGCGGAACCGCTAAATCGATTGTGGCAGTGGCGCCTCCTCCCCCCACCCACATTTATCCCCGTCAGTTGGCCGGAATTGAGATTCCAGCCGTAATGAAGTGTATCTCGCCCAGCTATTGTGAGCGCGCCGTGCCGTCAACCCGCGAGTTCCCATTCCACATACTCTCCTTCACCCTTCCCGCAAACACACACGCAGAGTACCTGCGCGCACACGGGAAACTCGCAGATAGCCTCGTGTCCACCCTCCCTCCCCCACTTTCTCCAACTCCTCCAACTAAATGGTTACGAACCACGCCGGAGTCGCTCCTCCAACTGTTAAGCTCGATTTTCGATTAACGGATGACGTAATGCCACTCTAAGTAGCTTCTAATTTCTCATAGTTGCATAAAGCTGGTAACTTTTTTTTTTTTAATTGAATGACTTTAATAAATTACTACACTAAGAGCAGTCACGCGATGCATAATTCCACGCAGGAGTTTTGCAAAATAATCCACCGTTCTTATGCGAAAAAATATTGCCTTGCTTTGGCTTATTTTCATTAAAAAAAAATTGGTGATAATTTACGTGGGAAAAAATCTGAAAAATTATAAAGTCAACTGCTTCCAAAAAAGTGACATACAACTAATGATGGATAACTAATATTTTACTGTAGGGATTTTTCAATATGAAAAGTTATGTTACTTTGAAAAATGAATTTCAAAATAAAATTTACACTAACGAGCCTGGCATTAACACAACAGTATGCCGTGGGCTAAAAATAAAACAATATAGTTGTTGAATGCATTTGATTTATGATTGTCGTTTTTTTATTGGTTTCATTCTAAGAGACGGATTATATTTATAGGCAAGTAAGACGAAACGGATGATAAGAAAACAGTTGTTCAGTTTGAATTGTGTATAACGGAAAAGTTGCATTAACGAATTTAATGAAGATGAAATGATGGCTTACGGTTTGTCAAACAAGAATATCGTTACTGCCGTGTATTTAAAAATTATTTTTTTGTAATTATTTATCAGTTTTTGAGAACGGTTATGAAATTCGCGTATGCAATAGTCTCCTACAGTTCTATGTTGTAACAATAAGTTACGAAGATTGCCCAGAAAGAATAATATTTCAACTCGAGTTGTAAAAAACGTGTTAAAAATGAATACTGCTTTTACACTTAACTGAATGTTTATAAGTCGTAAGTACAAGTTTTAACTGGGTGTGGAACCTGTTCCAACACTAAAAGCTTCCGTTTATTACTGTAGGTTTCTCGAAGCCAGTTCGCGAAATTAAACCACCAGCAATCCTAGACAATAATTTTTGCTATCATTCTGAACAAAAATTATTTCTCGAATAACGAATTTCTCAATAACAATTCCTGATGCCAAAACCTTGTACAGTACATTTAATTGCTGTGCAAGAGATCGAGTTTAACAAATGCATCATTCTAGGTAAATGTCGGTTCATAAAGTTGGCTGATAATATTATCTACTATTGTTGTCTTGAAATATTTTTACACAATGACTTTTAAAAATGTGCAGATTTTAACTGGATTTATTTGCGTTTATTTATCTACCACACACTCTTAAATTTTAAATATTTCAATCGTATACTAGGCTTTAATGCTCAGCGTCCTTCTGCATCAATGACAACACTCGCACGCTTACGCCGTCTCAAACCTCTCCGAGTATTTTCTTCTCCGAAAAGCACCGAGGAAACATATAATTCTTTGCAGTTTAGTGTCTCGGCTCCTTGGTAAAGGGGGTGAAGAGACAATGGGATGGGGAGGATCTGCTTTATATTCCCGGCCGCAGTTAAAGGTGGCAACCACCTCGCCAGCACATTTGTAATGCTGGCCTATAAACGTCACACCGCGTATGTCGGCGAGGCGGCAGGCACACTATGTCTGCACGATATATCGCTGCAGCAACTCCATTGCCGGCTTTTTCCCGTAGGGTCTCTGGCACAATTCATGTTTGTTGTTGGTAGTTGGTATTGCCAACAGTTGAAGGACAGGTTACCCAAATCGGGAAGGCAGAACTGGCTGTTGTGGTCGTCGGAATGGTTCGTGTTGGTCACGGAAGTATTTCAACAGTCATCTATGTTGGTTGTTGGTATTATAGTTTAGCACAGTAAATTGAACATTTAAGTACAACCAACCATTCATAATGCAGAATACAGATATGTTATGTTACATTTGCTAACACGAAAGTATTGCTATGCTTCATTATATTCTTGTATTCTCAAGCACAAATCACAAAACCGAACGCGTTGGAGAAACGGTAAAACCGAACGCGTTACATTCGGGAGGACCCGGGTTCGATCGCCGGCTCCGGCCATCCTGATTTCGGTTTTCCCGGGTTTTCCGAAATCACTCCAGGCGAAAGCTGCTACGGTTCATTTAACAGGCCCTGGCTGACTATTTCCTCCTCCCCCGTGTACGTCTACCAAAGTCTTGTGCTGTTAGAGGGCTCGTGAAACATCCAAATAAATTAATAACATTAAAGTTTCGGCCCCAAAATGTATTATCAGCTTTTTTTTTTTTTTTTTTTACCTGCGCGATAACCTATAACTATGTGAAATGCAGCAGTCTACTGTGCTATCCTACGCTTCGCACATCAGACATTAACAACAGCAACACCGACATTAACCGCCAATTGTGTCATAGATATAAGACTGCCAAGCTGTGAGCCTTCGTCGAGTTTCGCAGGTCATAATCGGCGGCTATGTCGTTTACCTTGAAGACAAAAAAAGTGAAGCCGTGACATTAGCCCGTCGTTCTACAGGTTTTGAAAACTTGGTCGTTATAAACCCACAACATTATAAGTCATAAGCGTCAATTTCATAAAAGCAATAAAGCTGAAATAACGTTCCTAATGACGAATGCAGTGTGTTAATACTGTACACGATACTTGATAAGTTAAATTTGGTATTAATTTTTCAAAGGAATATATCCGTGTTTTTCTTTGTAACCCATGTCATCTCATGATTATCCATACCTCCATTTTCAGACACTGTTAATTTCTGGAGTGTTTATTTTATTATTTTTGTTGTATAAATGCACGACAACTTACTGGTAAAAATTATTATTCCATGTGTGGTCATACTGCGAAAATATTATCGTCTGTCATTGGCTACTAATAGAGTTAAATTCACATGTATGCTTTTGGTAAGGTCGATATCGTATGCAATAAACTTGAAACTCAAACTTATTAAAACGTACTACACAAATATATTTATATGTTTAAAATTTTTAAATATATTTTAGGACGACAGAATTCGAAACGTCAAATCTTGTGATGTTATTAGACGACTGATATTACCGACGATAACACGGTAGCAGTTACTTTTATAATGTGCGTAAATAATGGGTACATAAATATAAAGCCACGTTAAATTAAAAATATCACGTTTATCATTATTTTTAAAAATTAATACAAAGATAATTCCCAACCATTTATTATCTTTAAAACATGTGCGTAGATATCATCACGTTATAGACACACTGGCAAAACTATCCTATAACATTAAACATGCATAATAACCACAAAAGCACAGGACAGTTTTCAAATTTAAGGTATAATATTTTACACACAATTTATTTTATTTTTCGTTTTAATTAAATTAAGTATTGCAATATATAATTTTCAATACGTTATTCAATGAATAATTGTAAAGCTCGTTAGCGGTCTCTTTTGGTAAAACAGTGTATGAGCTCTGCTAAAATAGTGTTTAGTAACTCCCTATATCTCGAGTCTTTCTTTGGTCGAATCTTATCGAGTCGCAAGCTGACAGCCTTCCCAAATTACAGGAGCATTCCGTATTGTCTCTTATTTTAGTAGACGTATTTGTTCCTCGTTAATCTGTCAGAAGAATACGCAAAAGTCAGATTTATAACATAACCGTTCACCTAATTCTGACCAGACAAACTATGAAGTTGAGTTTTGTATGTTTTTTCAAAATATACAGCATTTTCGAAGGAAAAAATATATATAGCTGCATTCCAATAAGCTGACTGATTCTGTCAGTTATGATTAGTGCCCTCGCACCCCTTTGACAGCTTTGTAACATGTTATGCATGTTCTATTTTACGGCAAACTGACACAATTGATTCCATGCCTTCGACTACAAAAGGTAGCCCATCAAAATATGATTATGTAATATTCATAAAACAAGACGCTTAGTACTCGAAACACACTTTTTAGGCTCATTAAAACAGTACAGAAAATTCCCATATTAAAAACATGTCTAACAAACCACAGCGTGATGATTACGTGAATACTAGTTTCGCTCATGTTTATTCGTTAAAGAAACGCTTTTTTTTAAATCATAATTAGAAAGGAGAACCCATTGAAATGACGAAGTGTCAGGAACACTGAACTTTAAGTCTTTGTATGTTTCTTGCAATGGAACAGAATAAATTACTGTACCATTGTGGACATACGCAATTGCAAAATAATGTCGTCCAGAAATCTTAGAACGAGACTTATAAAAAAACAGACAAAAAAAAAAATAGATAACAAGCCTAGTTGGACTGTAGTCAACACATCCATAAACAATAAGAACACCACATGAAAGATCCAATAAGGAATTATTCAACAACCAATAAAGTAAGTTTATTTTAATTTCCTTTATTTGTTGTTGACTAATTCCTTATGGGATTTTTCGTGTGCTGTTGTTTTGATATATGGATGTGTTGACTACAACCAAACTAGGCTTGTTTTCTTTTTTTTCGTTTTTCGTCTGTTCTTCTTTTTTTTTTCTTTTTTTAGTCTCATTCTTAGATTTCTGCGACGACATAATTTTGCAATGGCGTATGTGCACAATAGTCAGTGCTGAACTATAATTAGACACGACTGGGTATGATTCCTGATCATACCATAATGGTTTAACTTGATTTTTTCTTATTCATTTCGGCAACTTCCAGAATGGCTCTTTAACACATGTCATTGCCAGTTCCTTCTTTGCAGCCTGTAAATCCACCCAATATTTCACCCCAATGGCATCATTTTTGACGAAAACTTAAACCCGGTTACCTGGCACATACCAACTAGATAAGAGCTTTTATGTATTTAGTTGAATTTTTTTCATCCTACCAGTTATGTACAAATGCCGCAGAACTGCAACACAGCATTTTTACTGGAACCGTGGTCAATACAGTTGGAAGAGTTTCCACAGACAAAATAAAAATTTAGGGTTGCAGGGAGAATAAATTTCCCCGCGTATCTCCTCGCTGTGAATTTTAGATATATCACAAATTCCTAGTAATTACTGCTGACACATATGTGTGGTTCGTCGCAGGGGTGATATTCCGATAATGAAGTTTATTTAGGTGCAGCTCCTGTGCGTCCAATGAGACAAAGGACAGAGAAAAGAGAGAGAGGGCCTGGGTTGCAATCGCAGTCATAGCAGCGCGTTCGGTTTCTGTTTACTGTAATTGAGTTTCATTCTGCTCCCTTCGCTTTTTTTAAAGCCAGAGCTGTGAAGTTGGTACATCCATGTATTCCCCGAAGATTCGGAATGCTGACTCGCGGAAGCTTGGAATCACAAGCTCTCGACTGCTTGTTCGCGATCGATAGTAAAGCCATTTGCGTCTGTTCCAGGGGGCACGAAAGAGACATTGGCGCGCTGCTATTTAGTAGATCCCATCGCACGATAACCAGCGTTTTAACACTTGGGATTTCTGTCGGCGCTGTATTCCAGCTCTCACCCGAACAAGATTGCAACATACGTTAGGTTTGTTGGATCAGGTCGTAAACTAGTGTCACCTTCCGAATTTGATGTAAAATTCGTTTTCAAATATGCATTTATTTAATTTTTCGAATTACAATTTTCGAAAGTACGATCCATTAACTTCAGCTTCGTTTCTTTGCACTTAACTGTCATATTGCTTCCAGATTTCGTTTATCTTCCAAAAGTATAGTTTCTTTTCTTCTTGGGTACACTTTCTTCCTTTGTTTCTCTCTTTTCTTCCTTTGTTTCTCTCTTACAACTAATTGCAAAAATTGTTTATGTGGATCGCCAAACACTCAATTTAGTTGAAAACAGGGGGTTTGTAGAACTTATCAATCATCTTCAGCATCATTTCCCAATGTCATCTCGAAAAAGACTTAGCAATATAATAATTCCAGCCATGTATGAATATACTGTCAAAAATGTTCAAAGCCAGTTTCTTGATGTAGAATTTATTGCAGTTACCACAGACCTATGGACTTCTGTGACAAATACAGATTTTTTTTAGTGTGACTACTCTTTAAGTCGGCAAAATGTTTGCGCCCAGTACTTGTGTTTACGAGTTGCACCTTTTCCTGAAGTGAGTCGTACTTCTGGAAACATTTCAGAATTTTTCACTTCTGTTCTAAGTAAATAGGGATTAGAACAAAAATTGGTACGAGATAATTTACGGAACATTATTGGTGGCCTCGAGTTGTCACCCTTGGATCGTATTGCTTGCCAGCATATACCCTGCAGTTGGTGCTCAAGAAAGGTTTTGTTGAACAGGAAATTAATCAACAACTTATTTGCTTCATGCAGGAAACCAGTATGTCACTTCAAATACTCATCGCGTGCAACTAAAGTGCTGAAGAAGTATCAGATTACAGATGGAGTAGCCCAGCACAGATTAATTTAAAAAGAGCCAACGCGGTGGAACACAGCATTGCACTTGCTCAAGAGATTGTACAAACAAAAGATAGCAATTCTGTTAGCCATTGCAGAGCTAAGTATACCATAATTGTCAAGTAGCTAATGGACTTTGATCGAGATTCTCATCCCAGTACTTGAAGTATTTGACTCAGCGACAACCTATATCAGCTCAGATCACGTGACTGCTGTAGTGGTTGGTGTTTATACACTTAATGCATTATCTTGTAATGTGGCTTGTAATCTCACTCTGTGTGCTACACTGGTTTTGTTTGCATTTCAGGTTATTCCTCTCATCAATGTGATTGAAAGTGAGCTGCAGAAAACTGCTCTAACTGGTTCTGGGTTACAGTGACTGAAAAATGACCTGTTCTCGTCCATGAAAATCAGGTTTAAGGATTATGAAGACAATAACATTTTGACATCAGCCACACTGTTAGACCCACGCTTCAAAGCTGCACTTTTTAAAGACAAGGCAAAGGCAGATACTGCTAAACAAAGATTGCTGAAAGAAGCATCAACTCTTCAACTTCCTGAGTAGTTGGTTAGATTACTGTACTAGAGTTATTTAAAAGTACCTATTTAAATTAATTAAACTTTCTGGTAACACTAACGCTCTTTTTTCAGACATCGTCAAACAGTTGTAAACAAACTAATATACAGGCAAACACAATGAACCCTATCTGGTCTCAGTATTCCAACCTGTTTCAAGTTAGCAGTGAAAGTGAGTCCATGGTAGATGAGTTCAAACAGTATTTTAGTGAGGAAGTAAGGACACCCAATTGTTTTGTTCCCGAATACTGGAGAAATGAGGTACATTGCGAACCACTGAAACACTTTCAAAGAAGTACTTGTGTGTTCGGCCTGCAACAGTATGTAGTGAGAGACTCTTTAGCACGGCAGGATTTATCTGTGGCCCCAAGCGAAATCGTTTAGACTTAAACCGAGTGAAGATGCTAATATTTTGAACAAAAACCTTAAATAATCCATTTACAATAAATAATATATAGTATCTACAAATTTTGTCATTCAGCATCACTAACATTTTTATGAATTTCACTTGTGTTGTTAATGAAAGTTGCAAAATGCAAGTATTAAAAATAATAACCAGAGCCCAATACTAGAACCGAATTTTGAATAGTAGGATCGGCACCGGAATCGGAACCGGTATTTTTTTTATTCGACCCATACCTAATTATGTTATTAGTAAAATAACACAACATTGATTTTTTAAACTAATTTACTACTATAACATCTGACTCATTGGTATCAGACACTCCAAATCATACAAATATGAACTTTTCACGCACAAACGAACGTTTGTTCACAAGCACTGCGGTGAGACAGAGTAGTTACAGATCTTGGTATTCAAAGATGTTCGTTTATATTACTAGGCCTACGTTCAAACCACCACAAAATATAGGATTTACTCGCTTATCAAAAACACTTCGTTCAAATGTAGCCCATATAGACTTGTGACTACGTGCTCATGCAAGTTCGAAAGCGCGCAACAAATATGCGTACATAAACACACATTCAACAATGTATGAAATAATTTTGCTGAACATTTAGACTATATATTATTATTTTTAACTTTCTGGAAGCTATCGCAAAGTTCTGTTAAGGTATTTACGTGTATATGTCGTTAACAAAAACGGTAAAACAATATCAAACTTTGTAGGTGTTTGACTTAGAAAGATTATAAGGGTAGTCACAAGAATAACCTCATTTTGCGCTTTCGAGTCCGAGAACTGCAAACAGCCAAGGGTGACACAGCACGCGCACCATGGTTTAACTTAGCATCTAGGTGCAAGTAACTGAAATGACATACTGTCTTATCGCTGACAACTCGCCTGCGTAATATACAGGGTGGCCAAGAATAAGTGTTACAAATTGATAGGGATGGTAGATGTGCATGTTTGGAACATATTTGATTAAGGAACCCATGTCCGGAAATGCATCCTTATACCTGCAATGGTGCACCAAAGTAACAGGGGTAGGCAGGCAACCTGGCGACAACAAGGGAGTGAAAACATTTGTTGTGTTGTGTTATGTACTACCCGCTTTGACGCTCTGTGACTGTACGAGACACCGTACATGTGTTACACTCGCTACGTTTATTGTCGTAGTTGTAGAGGCTACATGGAAGGCTACACATTGGCAGAGCTAGCCGATATGCATTTAGTGTATGGTGCAGCAGGCGACAATGGAAGAGAGGCGGAGAGACAGTATCGTCAGAGGTTTTCTAACCGACGGCACCCTGCACACACAATGTTCGCACGCATTGACCGCCGTTTGCGGGACACGGGTTCGCTGTACGTCACGAAGCCAGCAAGTGGTTCGAGAAGGACAATACGGACACTGAGCTTTGACGAAGAGGAACGAATTCAGGACACACCATCTACCAGCACACGGGCAATAGCAAATGCCATGCACACCTCCCGTCAATCTGTTGCACTGGTATTAAAGGAACAACTTCTGCGCCCGTACCATGTACAGAAGGTACAGGCCTTACAAGAAGCTGATTATCCTGCACGGCATGCGTTCTGCCGATGGTTGTTGCAGTGCAGCGAAAATGTGCCACAGTTTCTACAGCATGTGTTGTTCACAGACGAGAGCTGTTTCACCAGGGATGGCTTGTTCAATACCCGTAACACTCACGTATGGGCCGAGCAAAACAGAAACACGACGTATCCAACCCGCCACCAACAGCGATTTTCAGTGAACATCTGGGCTGGGATACTAAATGACAGTGTACTAGGGCCACACATTTTGCCACCACGCCTCAATGCTGCGGAGTATCTGCGGTTTCTGCGCGAGGTTTTACCTGACATGTTGGATGAAGTCAGTCTTGATATTCGCGCGTCACTGTGGTTCCAAT
>PNEQ01005925.1:0-18161 GCA_003012365.1 Medauroidea extradentata
ACAACTGAAAAGAGGGGAAGGGAAGTCCACACATCTCCCCTCTCTGCTAGCCATAGCCAAGCGCGCTCGCGCCCTCAGCGATTAATCCCTTCACAGTGCAGTAATTCTTTTATTCTTTTTGTGGATTATGATTTCGGAGGCATTTCGGATAACCCGAGTTTCGGTTAACCCGAGTTCGGTTAATCGGGGTTTTACTGTACCTTATAAATTTTCTTTATAGCCCACTTTGTTTAGCTTAATATAATTTCCTGTAATTACTTATTTGGCATTTTTTTTGTAAAAACTCTATCCTTTGACAAAGACATATACATGTCATGTAAACAAGGAAACGAATAAAATTGTTTGGAACCTACACAAATCATGTGCTCTGTGTTATATGCAAACTGACTACAACCAAACACAAGTAAGTAGGCTATTGGTACATAAAAAACTAGAGAGAATACACAGTTAAAAATCTGAGAAGACAACAATGAACCTTAATTATATCATACAAATTAATGACATTTAGTGACAAAATTGCTACTGTACTTGCCTATCCCTGAGTTGCAACTGTAATGCAAAACAATTTTTATCTTTGTCTACAAAAATTGTACCAGAACTTGCATAAGTCTGCTATATTCTTATTAGTTACTACAATACAAACTGTCCAGAAACTGCAAAATATTAAGCACGCCATGTAAATCCTGGCCAAAACAGGAGACGAAAATGTTAGTGGCAAAGTGTTGTACAAGGACATTTTACATGCACAATGTGACCAAACACCATAGAGTGAGTCCTACTTGCACTGCAGAGATATGTTACTACCACTGCTCTGACTATCATGTTATGGAAGCAGGTTCAAATCACGAGCAGTCCAAACATGATTTCTATGTTTACTTGATGCAACATACATAAAATGATACCTGGATGTGGAGCGCAAAATATGACTTTCTCTGTGCAGTGTTGCCATATTGTGTATAAAAAAATAACATTGAATGCTTTACCAATAACATCTTTGTCTCCAATTTTGCTTAGGATTCGCATAATGTGTTTACCATACAACAGTTTATGGACATCCTGCATATGATTGTCGAATGGAGAAGAATTACGTAAAAAGCCAATTAAACAGATTCCTATTAACCGCTCTCATTACCTCTTAGAGTGGAATGTAAACAACGAGAGGCTGTCCTCCTCCAGGAAAGAGCAGTGTGCGAGATCCACATCTGTCAGATTGCCAATATGGAAAGCAAGAGTCACCAGGCAACCTCCTGTCAGCCATGAGCAGTTGCGAAGCTTCAAAATTTTCAAGTTCTACATTAAAAAAATCACAGAAATTAAAGTCATAAATAATTCCCAGCTCACAACAATACAAAAGCCCACCTTGGCACTGCTACACTGCACTATCATTGAAAAACATTCTACGTGGTGAATAGAAAGAAATACTCTTGACATTTCTAATAAATAAAAATCCACAAAGAAAACATTTTCATACATTTTGTGTGAATGGAAAAACACATAGATATAAGCACAAACACAACACGCACGATCGTTGAAAAAACAAACCACTCAAAAGTAGATACTTAAGTAGTAAATAAATAAAACTACAGTGATTTGAGACTAAGCATTCTAAAATAAAATAACCCATTCAGTGACATGTTTATTTTTCAAAACTTCAGACCAGAAAACAACAACGTAAATATTAAAAATAATAATAATAAAAAGATCTTTAATATTTACTGTATTACTTCTGAAATTTCAACTTGCTGCTACTTCCTCGTTATGGTATTGTGTGTCCAGTCTCTCAATGTCATGTTGCTTCTTTTTCCACTGATAGCTTTAAGTCCAGTTACTCCAACAATAGGCTAGTTAAAAACATAACTACCCATCTAATGTTAATAAAATACATTAAAATGCTTACGAGGGTGTGGTAGATAAATAAGCACTAAGTTCTACAATCGAGATCTACACTTTTTGAAAGTCACTATAGAAACACTACAAAACAACAATCCTAGATAATTATATTTGCTATCTATATTAACAAACATTTACCCAGAATGATGCATTTGTTAAGCATGTTCTCATGCTCCGCAATTAAATGTACGGGATAAGAGAGATTATTCTTCAGATATACGTTACTCGAGAAATATATCTGCTCCGAAAGATGGCAAAAACTTAGTCTGGGATTGTTGTTTTTCTGATTTTTACAAATTGGCTTCGAGAAACCTAAAATTCTAAACTGATGCTCACAGTGCTGAATTGTATACAATGCACTCTTAAGAAATGAACATCTGCCACCAATACTGTTTAAACTTCCCTTAATAACTGAATGAGCGTGGAGCTTTAAGTCTCGCAGACAATGAGGCCATTAGACACAGTTACACGCAACTTTACACGAGAACCAGAACTGAGAGAGTAATAGATCACTGCCTTTGTTAAAGAACCATCCAAGTACTCGCTTGGGGCTATTTCAGGAAAACATGGAAAACCAAAATCAGGATGGCCAGAACAGGTAATCAAACTTTGATCGTCGTGAATGTAGTCCAACGTGTTACAGTTGTGTCACACCATCTCACTCTATAACTTGCACTGAAACAAGAAATAAATTAACCAGGTTTATTTTACTTCTTGATAACAGCAACAACAATTTGAGGTAATGTTGATATGGATGACGTCACTGTTAAATGACGGGAAAACAACAAAAACTGATATTTTACAGGAGTATAAAAGAATGATACTTTGGATATTTCTGGCTGATGGTTGGTTAAAAATCAGTTAAAACTTTGTAGTAAACAGGTTCTTTAGGGAAAAATTTGTTACAAACACTTACCTTGTGATAGTTTTTAGTTTGAAGAGTCAAAACTGTCTGTGCGCTGTCTCCAAGAATGATTTTATTAAGTTAGGAAACTATAAAATCTATTAATATGTGGCGCTACAACATGTCGCACCTTTAATACGAGAAACTGTTTATCATGGTGGATGTTACAAAATACACCATGGTATGATGAACTATTTTTCGATATAATTGCCATTGATATTGAGACATTTGTCATAGTGATGGGAGAGATTAGATCACCTGGACTACAACCCTGATCTTGCCCCATCAGACTGTCACGTGATCCATGCATTGAACGCCCCACTTTCGGGACGTCACTTCCACAACACTGCTGAGGTGGAGCAGGCTGTGCAAGCATCGCAGGGCGCTGAGTTTTACCTGAGTGGTTTCCTTAAACTCTTTGCATGCTATGACAAATTTCTCAATGTCTGTGGCGACTGCCGAAAAAGAGTGGAAGGTGTATAGTTCATGATACCACGGTGCATTTTGTTTGGCAATACACTTTCAGAGTGAAAAAAAAGACGTTAGTTTTGGAACATCCCTTGTACATCCATTGAAAATGTATTGGCGAGAGAGAGATCGAGAATGCAGGAAATATGACTATTGCTATGTGAAACAGTGCTATGCAAATGAGTGAATGGTTTGTATGAAGTGTTTATTTGTAATGTTCAATTGTCTTAATGCTATTGTATTGGGTTTTATGTTAAGACAAATTAACTACGGAGTGTTAAAGTGAATAAAAATATGTACAGCGTCTGATATTGGAATATGCTTCTGGAAACAATTGAAATAGAATGAATAAAAGGTGTTGTAAGATACGCTGATATAGTCAAATTACATTGTGTGCTGCTTTGCTGTAATATGTTAAGTAGATATTGTTAAAGTGAAGGTGGTTTCATGTAGTAAGTATCACTTGATTTGTTATGCAGACATAAATATGCAACGATACATTTAAGTAAATCACACAAACATAATATTAGTATTTTCTTGTGGAATAAAACAAAGACACTCTGTTTTACGGCTTAATACTTTTGTTAGGTAACAAAGAGCCATGGTAAGTAAATTTTATATTTTGTAAATTATTTGTTAGCGTTGTATTCTGAAACAAATTCGAATATTTGTTACCATTGTATTGTGAAACGAATCCGAATAGGTTTAATTTTCAGGATAACACTCAGAAATGTATTTTACTATAAACTGTTATCAAAATATGCAAATGAGTAGGTGGGTTTAATTTTACAATTCAATTCCAGTAAATTGACATTGAATAGTAATATGAAACATACACACTCTTCTTTAATTTACAATAACAAATATGGTAAAATGTATTAACTTAGATGATAGCTTTTAGGAGAAGAACATTAAAAAATTTAAGGGAGAACATCCTGGATTCAATAGCAACCTGGGAAATGATAGCTCAAGTTTAAAAATGGCTGAAAAATACCCCTGGAATAAATCAATAGCAAAAAACTGACATATATACGTCGACTTCAAGGAAGTCCCAACGTGCCAATTCCTGTATACTCCTATCTCCATGCCTGGAATCAGGGGTGTTAGACGGTAACTCCAAAATCCTGGTACTGACACCACAAAAAAGCTGGTACTTTAAACAAAAATCTGGTACATAGTAAAAAAAAATTTGCAAGTGCTCACAGGCATGAAAAAATATGAAGTACTAAAACATGCCTTACGTATTTTATGAGAAAAATTATATTGAAAATGTTTAAAGAATACTCTTAATTAACAGAAAATCAGATGTTCGGTCTACCAAAGCTTGAATGATACAACAACTTGAAAACTGGTACGTGTACCAGGATCCTGGTACGTATAACATCCCTGCATGGAATAAATCAATAGTGCATAATTATCTATGGACTCCGCACTTTCGCATGCATCAACGTAGAAAATTTGTTCTACTTCCTGTGCTATTTCAGTAAAAGAATCACCATTTCTAGGAGTGAAGCAAGCAAGTTTCCCAGTCTTAAACTTTGTATGGAGCTATATGTGTTCATTTTGTATTTCCGCTGATGGTTTGATAGCTTAAAAACCTTAACTAACAATTACTATTTTTTAAACGTAGGACTACTACTCACGTATCTAGAAAAAAAATTTTTCATTGGTAAACTATACCTCCTAAATCAATAGTTTGGTCAGTTCTCAATGAGAAGTGATTCTTGACATTTACCACCAACAATTGCCAGACTCACATAAAAATACAGAAAAATCACTGTATAACATATAATAAATTTGTTGAGTATATACTCCAATTTTCTAGAGTCTGGTATTGAAGAAACTCAGATGTCGTTATATTTACAATGGCAGAATTAATGAATTTTCAAGGTTTTAGGAAGAGGAAAGTGTATGATGTGCAAAGAGGTGTTACAGAAAGAAACTGCAAAATACTGTAGGCCTAAAGGTTTATCTTACCTAGAGGTTGAAGGTAGTCGGGACATAATCAAAAATACTGTATCCTCCACTAGAAGCATCCGTAACTCCTAATCAAGAAGGAAAGTCCACCAATTTTATAATCAAGTAACAGCAAAATTAATCAAATTTGGTATGACCATGAAGCTGTCAATTGCTTAGAAAACATGAATGACCCCTGTAAACTGACACTGTTCTGTCATCCTAATTAGTACCATTTCTGACTTTTTACAAAATTCTATAACTTTTGGTTTTCCATTATACAAACTGTAATTTTTATAATGCCAACATATTCAGGTGTAGACCTATTATGTTAAGCCTACATAAATTGGCAGATATAGGCCTATCTAGTACAACAGACATGTTTGTCTTCATTAAGGCAATGTTTGCAAAAACTATTTACGCTTATACCGAACACACACTGGTTGATAGTGGCTAGCTCCTGACTAGCCTCTGAGGTATCTCAGTAAGGACCATAATAAGCATGTCCAAGTTCCGTGCCAAGAGAACAATTTGTAGAGGAAGCAGCAGCAATTCAGAAGGTATTTATTTGTGTAGCTACGTAATTGTGTCTGCCAAGACATACCTTGCACTTAAGAATTACTGTTTGCAAACAACTTGGTGTGAGGTTGACACATCCACTCAGATTAAGGTAGGTAATGTTGGCATTGTTCTGCAACAGAGGCTCCAAAGATTTACTCGGCAAGAATCCCAAACCACTCAGATTAAGGTGCTGGATGTTGTGACAGTAACATACCAAAGCCTGTAACAATGTAAGTTCAAATCAGGACAAACATTAAAACTTACTTAAGTATCTAAACCGGAAATTCACGTCAAAATATTCTGTTAAACTTTCGATCTAGTTCTACCTGTTTTGGATTACAAACATTAGCAGAAAAACAAATATTGGTAACCCAAACCGTTGTCCTTTGAGTTATTGGTAGAATTCTAGGGTTCGTCTTTTTGCAGACGACTGTGTATCGTACAAGTTGATTGGAGAGGGTGGGGGTCTGCAGGAGGACATAAACAAATTGGAACAGTGGACGAAGGAAAATGAGATGAAAATTAACGTAAATAAAACTAAAATTTTGAGATTTACACAGAAAAGAGAGGTAGTCAGAGAGACATATAGATGGGGAGGATAGGAGATTGGAGAGGCGAATAGATATAAATATTTGGGAGATATTCTTCAGGATCACTTAAGATGGGGCGAGCGAGTGAAGTGTGTTACAAGTAAAGGTAGAAGAGCGCTGGCCCTGCTGGGAAGGGTGTTAAGGGGCACAGACAAGAAAGTGAAAGAAAAGGGATACAAAACAATGGTGAGGTCCATTTTGGAGTATGCGGCGGCAGTCTGGGAACCGTACGTGGGAAGGGAAGTGGTAGAGATGGAAAATGTGCAGAGAAGGGTTGCTAGGTGGGTCACAAATAAGTGGAGGACACAGGGGAGAGAGAGGAGGATTTCAGACCATCAGTAATGGTGAGAGGACTAGGGTGGGGCACACTGCAGGAGAGGAGGAGAGTGGAGTGGCTGGTAAAGATGTTTAAGGTGGTGATGGGGGTGGAAGGATGGGCACAACTGGGTGACAAGATACAGAGAGGTATATTCAGGGGAAGGGGTGATCATGAGTGGAAGATACAGCGGGTGGGGAAGAGGACAGAGAGAGGAAAAAACACTATGATGGTGAGAACGGTGAAGGAATGGAATGAGTTGGCGAGGGATGTGGTTGAGGTGACGGGAACGAGGGAGTTTATTAAAGGTTGATGGGGTCGGAAAATTGAGATTAGAAGAGGTAGGTTAAGCAAATCCTTGCCACAGGGCTGAGGCCCAATCGCAAGAAGAAAAATCAATTAATAAAAAAATTAACAAATTACTACGAAGACCTATTACTTACTTTGAATTCTTCTTCCTTAATATCCCTATGTTTAGATAAATCAACATGCTTTATTGTTACAAAATACTCGTTCATTAAAGCTTCAAAACTTCTGGAGACTCGTCTCAGGTTAAAACAGTCTCTCATCGAAAGATACGGGAACACATACTTGAACAACACATCATCCCACAATACATCAAGTAAGCCTACCGGACTGTCGCAAATTTTGTCCATTGTTTAATATTTAATAACGATCACTTCACCGCATACAACTTCCTTGCTTCGTTTACAAACCATCAGCTACCAGCTGTTATTGACAGCTATATCCATAGACTACATAAATCGAGAGTATCTAGACCCACTTTGCTGGCTTGGTGAGCACTATGGAGTACAATGAATGCGCACCGTATACTGAAAAAGTGGAATTGTCACATGATTGTCCGCAAGAAGTTCGTATGGTTATGCCTTAGGCCCTGTCGCACTGTTAAATTTTTGTCTCCAACTGTATTTTACGGTAAAGTTGGAAGACGAAAATCACATTTTTCCGTCAAATAAAGTTGGTCGGTTATTATCAAATATGTTTGAAGTTTAGTACACATTTCAATTTAAGAGCATTCAGTATGTAAATAATGCAAAATAATTTCATTAGCAGGAAAACTTCACGAAATAATTTTGCAATATTTCTATTTTTAATTTGTAAATTTATATATTTTAATCAAATTGCACGGACTCAGTAGCTTACATTTCAAATATTAGTATATATTTATGGTAATTATCCAACGCTTCGACCTTCGATTAATTAAAAATACAATGGATTGCTTCGTCTTTACCTAAAACCACCTTACTTGCTCGATGCCTTTTACCGTAATGAGTAGTAAAAATTATTGGCGATTTTGGGCCTACAATGTTAGATTTGGCGGCGAAGTTTAAAAAACGTCTGGCAACCCTGTTGAACAGTTTGTAAACAACAAACGTCAACAATAGGCTGTATTTTTTGGTGAGTGATCATATAAGCTTGAGCATAGGAAATATATTTTCTGTGCAATAATTTTACTATTAATTTTAAAAAATTGTGGGAGTACTAACTGTCAGAAGTTAGAGGTAGGCCTACTACACCGAATGAGTGATACGAATTTGTTTAAGAAGTTGGTGTTGATCTTATGTGTATTTATTTGTATTTAGTAGGCTATAGAAGTTGATTTAATAATAGGGTTGTGTTTTTATTGTATACGAATGGTTCAATATTTTTGTACTGTTGGAAAAGGTTTGGAAGAATTTTGTGTATTAGAGTTGTTAGAAAAAATTAATGATGTGCATATCCATGAATCAAAAACAGGAAAAGTATTTTTCAGCTGTAGTGTACAGCCTGACATCCTGCTTTCTCTCAAAGTCATTGAACGACTTTTTATTTTAGTACATAATGGTCAACAAATTTTAAGAGGTGTAAGTAGCTGTCAAGCATTGCGTAAACTCAGGACATTAGTTGAAAGTAATCGTGTTAACTGGAATGTTTCATTGAGTCATTGGTATGCATATCAGAAATTTTGTGGAGATGATGTGCTTTCAAGTGTCACATCTCAAACTGTTATCCACTTACGTTATGCCAACTGTGCTAAAAAAACACGTATTGACTGTGTTGAAAATTGTTGTTTAGGTTGTAAAAGCATTACCAGCATACCTGTGAACTTTCGAGTTTCTTGCAAATGTTCTGGGAATGTAAGGAAATCCTTTCGCCAACAGCAGTTGGCAAGGGTGATTGGCCAATCCCTAGTAAAGACACAAGCGTGGACAGTCAACTTGCGAAACCCAGATGTTGAAGTTTATGTTCATGCTAGTGATCAGCATTTGACAATTGGACTGCCAGTCACCAAGAAACCTCTCTCTGAAAGGCCGTACTTAAGACACATAAAGGTACGCTCCACTTTGTGTCATGCAATCTTAATGGCAGTGGGAGATTTTAGTTCTTCATCCATTGTTTTAGACCCTATGTGTGGTGCAGCTACGTTACTTGTCGAGGGTGCTGTTAGTTTTCCATCTGTAACTTTTATTGGACTAGATATCAGTCCTACACAACTGGAAAGGGCAAAGGAGAATGTTGATAGTGCCACAGTTAGTGGACGTGTACATCTTCTTCATGGCAATATCGTCTCTCTCCCCTTGAAGGATGGCTTTGTAAGCCATGTTGTTTGTGATGTACCATTTGGCAACAAGTTTGGTAGTTTAAATGATGTGAAACGCCTTATCCCAACCATGTTGCGCAGCTTGAACAGAGTTGTTTGTTCAGGTGGTAAAATAGCTTTTCTCATTAGTGACACATTGACAAACTTTTTGAGGAACAGTATTCACAATTTAAACACTTTTTTGCATGAAGATGTCAAAGATGTAAATTCCAGTACTACTGCTGCTGAAAGTGTTGAAGTTTGTCAGTGGAAAACCATACAGTGTTACTGTGTGAAACTTGGTAAATTACCTGCAACAATTTCAGTATTTGAAAAAGAAACTGTAAATGTAGCCTAGTTAGTTAAAAGTATAATTGTGTTTTAAAAATCAATGTTAACTAAAATAAATTTTAGAAATTTCTTTAAAATAAATTTTGTTCAGTACTTTTTGATGAAATTATTGTATTAGGTACTGCTAAAAAAATTCTTTAAATCACATTGTAATCAAAAAAGAAAATGTATTTAATAAAGTTAAATAAGTTTTATAAGCATTTTTAGTTATGTGATATAGGAGTACTTCAATTAAATTAAATGTAATTATGTACTTCAGTTTAACATTGCTTGGGTTTTGCATTACATGAACTTGAGAATGACGTATTTAAACTGCAGTATACTAGACAGTAAGCTATAAGTGGGTCAGGGTAAAGAGCACTTTTGGAAACCTTGTTCCTTTTTTTACTTTTTATATAAGTTATAGTTTCCTGCCTCTTTTAAAAATAAAAACAGAGCGACCTAAGTAACCATAGTCAAATGTTATTGTCCCAATAAATAATATTTTAAAATTATTATTCCAAACGATGTCCTTCAAAACTGCTCACTTTAACTCGAACCAACTGTACCTATTGTGATTTAAATACCAATCAACTCTTTTAAGTTTATTGGGCTTGTTTTGTGTTGTTAGTTTGAAAATATAAGTGTAAGAAGACTTCTAAATCTTTTCATCAGTAATGTATTTTTTCTATATTGTATTCCTTCAGCATTGCAACATTTTTGTGGTTTATATTGGTAGAGCCAGAGGATTTTTTTGTGACTGTCAAGAAATGAGTTATGAGCGACTCGGACGATACAGACGCTCTTCTGCTCGTCCCTCCAGATTTCTTCTACATTCACTCCGACTCTGAAGACAACCTCTTTTGCGATGTGTCGAGAGTGCAAAACTCGGAACTTGAGAGGATGGTTGTCAGTGATCTTATCGATCACGTTAGTGAGTTGGAAAACAGGGTTCATGTAATAGAACAGAAGGATAGTTTAACTCCATACCATCATAAGATCTTTGATAATCAGTGCTGGGATCACACAGTTGATGCCTTACACAGTTTGGACTCATTACATTTATCTCAGTATAACTGTATACATAGTGAAAGTTTAGAAAGGACTAGAAATTTCTGCACAATTTGCCAATCTACTGTTAATGTGCCTGCAAGTCATGTCAATCACAGATTTGCTCTGCCACTTCCCTCCTCTACAAGTGCAGGCCACTGCGTAGTTCACCAACAACCTTTAGAATGCTCGGACCAGCCAGACAGTCCTGTTAAACAATTTATTTCTGAAGATGGTAAACCTATTGCAGAAGTGACCACAATCATGATGCAACCAAGAACAGTAATCGAGGATGTACTATCACAGGAGACAACGGAGGGTAGTTTCAGCTCTGCAGTAAAGGCATCTACTATCTTTACTACTCAAAATAACTTTACTCCTTGCAAAACTAAGAGACAAGATTTGATGAGTGAAATTGATGAATTCCTGAATAGCATAAAGAAACAGCAACCTGAAAGGGTTCAAGAAAATAATAGTGTCAGTAGCAATGCTAGTCATAGTTGGTCGAGAAATTTCGAGTCCTCTTCCTTTCCATTCATTCCACATTTACAGACATTTCCTGGCATTAAGCATTATGGTGGACTAAATACAGAGGTGAAGGCGTTAGCGTTGTCGGATGTGGGTCAGCTTCTGGATGAAGTTGAAATGACGCAAACAGAAATTGTGCACAAATTGCAGGAAACGAATAAACTACCACCAGAAAAAGCTCAATCACTTAGAGTTTCACTAAACACAAATGGATCTCAGCCTACACTTGACTTCAACGAACCATCTAATAGTCCATATTCTAGTCTAATAAGTAGTGCAGTTGCAGAAACAGTAAAAGACAACACATTTGATGTCTCAAAACTAGGCTGTTGTCAAACCGAAGATAATGGCATCTTGACTGTGAATGTGCAAGATGGTAATTGTGTAACAGCATTAAATAAATCAGGGCTGAAATCAGTCAGAAGAAGGTTAGACATGGGTTGCGATTTTTCTCCCAGTAACAACATGGCTAAAACGATGACGGAAGTGAGTGATGACGCCATGGTTGTGGGATCACTGTTGGCTTCCAGCAGCACAACTTTGGCTCCATCCCTTCCCAGCACTGTTAGCACCTCCCAGGTATCCTCGACCATCAACAACGTATCTGCTCCAGACAGGAAGGGTGACAGCAGTGACTTGCCTCAGCTTTCTTCACACATACTAGACCACAACCACTTCCAGCAGGATAACAGAACAGCTGTGGCATGCACGAGTGGCGGGCCTACATTTGCCACTCACACGTACCTGCCTGGAACATCTGGTAAACCTTGCAGCGGTATAGCTGGCTCGTCTGTGTTGCAAACACAGTCACTAGAACCCGGGGCCAGGTTTGGCTTCGTGCAGGCTGTTCCTATGTGTGCAGCCAGTGAAGTGAGACGGGGAGGAGTGATATCATCTGACACCGCCAAGGCATTCCCTAGCTCTGATATAGACAGTGCTGCATCAGGTAAGTTTGTAAGGTTGCTAGGTGATCTTGTTACCAGTTAGAGGTAATAAAAAATTGTGAACACTTAAGCTAAAACCAAACAAAGTTCAAAACTGTTGGAAGCTCCAGTTAAGTCAGAGCAGCCCAGTTAAGTTTCCCTACTTTTATAACTGACTGAATTACACAATTATATTGTTTAAAGGGGCCACTGTGGCCAAATGCCCTCCCACCAAGGCGATCTGGGTTCAGTTCCTGGCGGGGTTGGTCCCCGCGTGTGGGAATCGTGCAGGACGATGCTGTTGGTGGGCGGGTTTTCACTGTACGTTGTATTTTGAAAAGTCAGTTAATTTAACCTTTATATATTTGTGTTAGCATTATTCTCAAACAAAAATCAAGTTGTTATCTAAAAGTTCATTGCTTTTGATATGGATCAGTAGTTAATTGTAAACACATTTAGTCCTTTTCTTACTCCTTTGGTTCACATTTGAAAAAATTCTTAAAAAAAACTTTAAGGTATTTATGTAATCTTTATCCAAACACTGAGTGTATTTAAATATCACTACTAATTTGATAATCTTGCATAAATTATGTAGAATGCATTTCATCACCTTAGGGGTTGAATTTAAAAAATCATAAAATTACTTATGTGTTTGGATGAGTGTTTAATTGGAAGTGAAAATCACAACAAGAGGTTCAAGCTGCATCAACAATTTATTGAAAATGCTCTACCCCTTTTCACCCCCTTGTGGGATCAAATTCTGAAAAATTGTTCAATTATATTCTTTAGGAAACCCACCTCAAAATTTCACGTTCTAGGTCAACTGGTTTGGGCTGAGGTTTGATATGTCAGTCAGTATTCTCTATTATATATACAGCTATAAAATAAGCCACACTATTCTTTTTATAATGAATGCTATTTCCGCAATTAAATGTGACATGTTGTTTGTTTTACTTAAAATGTATGCTTGTTACTTATCTGAGCAGAGGAATTTATTAATTTGCTTAACATAAAGTGTCTGGCAACTTACGTGTATAAAGTTTTAAATAGAAATATTTTCGTCCTTTAAACTGCACATAGAGTTAGACATTATATAAAACATAAATCTATCTTTACCCTAGAAATATAAGAACTATGGGTGATTTGTGATAAAGTGAGCACTAAATGACTGTTAATCTTTTTTAATTTTGCAAAATATCTTAATTTGGTTTTAATTATATATTTAAATATTATACTTGACACTTCACAACTATTTATGAGTTAAGCTTTGTTTGTGTGTGAAGTTAATTTTCTTTTATTCTTTATACAACCACCAGAAAATAGTTGTATGGTACCTCTATTGAAATGTAATAATAAAAAATTAATTCACTTGCAATTGAGCAATCGCCCAATGGCAAGCTCTAACCACCTTTTCAGTCACCTACCAATCCCCTCCTAAACTTTGAAACCCCCCGTACCGTCACCAACTCCTCCAAAAGTAGGCTAAATTCCACTCACTCACCAATCTCCTCACCTGAATATTTGAACTATTATCCCCTCTTCCTCTCTAATCTGCCACAGTTAACAGGCAGAGTAGCCTAAAGGTTAAGATTATTACATTAATAATAACATTCCATGTTATTATACTTCTTCTGTAATTATTATTTCTCATTCACATAATGGCTAGTCTTTTGTCAGAGTAATGCATGACTTTGGATTACTGTTATATTTTTACTACATGTTTGCAAGTATTGTAACTGAACCAAGTAGGCCTACTAGTCATTGTGTTATTTTGTGCGACATTTTAGATACATTTAATTGAAATTATTATTATTATTTTATGGAATAAAATTGACATCATTTTTTGTCCAAAATGTAATTTAATTCTAAAGGAAAATATTTCAAATGTAGGAAAACTGTATTGTTTGTTAACACTTTGTATTGTATGTCAAGGTGACCACAACAGAAAAGAGCCATTGAAGCTTATTTACGAAAATGATCCTGCGATGACAAAGAGGTTTGTAGTCGTACATTTGCAATTAAAATCTTTGCCTTTCATTGTGACAGACACAGTAACTGTTCTGTAGTACTATATATTCAACTAGCATGCTTTTTAAAGCAAATTATTTGTTATTCAATGACTTTTTCCTATGATTAACAACAGTTTCTGTAAAATAAACATAAATGTTCTGGTACTAGTCCAGGTTAGCTGACTGACTGTCTCTCTCTGTGATTGGCTGTGGTAATATTATACTACACCCCTAACACCTGGCTGGTTTGTGTTATATTCACATTGAAGTTGTGCATGTTATTTGTGATGGTCAGGGCCATGCAGGGGAACGCAAACCTGCTGAGCCTGTCTGAGTTGTGGATTGGTGAAGAGCTCTCGGGTCCGAACAAGGAGGATGTGACCAACCCAGCCCGGAGGCTGGAAGAGGAACGCTACAGGCGGCAGGTCAGTGACTGGCAGCAGGATGACTGGCTGGTGATAATATTGGCAGTGTGTTTGCCACCAAACAAGTGTCAGTTAAAACATTGGGCACATTCCTATTACTGTGATACTTACAAATGTACAGTATACGAAACGTGTGCATTATTTTAAAGTGATGTGTATCACTGGATGGCAGTATTACAGCTACTGGCAAACGTTTGTGTTTATATGAGTACATTGAAGCTTGGAGAATGGGGGAAGGATATGCACACAGCTTCAGTTGTGCTATCGGTTGTTTCACAAACATCAGCTGTAGCTGACTGGAAAAAATGATTACATTCAGATCGGTCAGACCAAATGATTTGTCTAAAATAACAGCTTGTATTATTCATTTATTTCTTTCATTTGTCAGACTTTTCAGTTCTTTACAGTCATGATTCACTACACTTACTATTCGTGTTTCAGTATTCATACTTTTGTGCTCGGTCTCTGACATACGTATAAAAACTAACCGCAAGGAAAATGTAATTAAGTCATGAAAGGCTACTACGTAATTTATACTCATGAACAAGAGAAATCGCCATTAATTTTATGTGTTATTCGGCCAGGTGGGAAGATTCTCAAGCTGTTTGTAAATTACATTTGTTCACTGTTTGCTATATTTACTGTGACACATTTAAAATTGTGTAGATTCTTTGAATGTATTTTATTACATTTTGACTTTGTTGTATTCTATGGGTTTTTTAATTTTTATCAAATTAATTTTTGTTATATATGTTATTTCCATTGTAATTTTCTTCAATTCAAGCCATGTAATTTTTTGCGTAAATTTTGGGAATATTAAGACATCTGCATGTAATGTGCTGTATTTTGACACAATATATCTAGACCTGTACAAACAGTAAATTCTTTTGCAATCACAGTATAGTGTGTTCAATATAAGAAATACTCATTGCAGCATCTACGAAAAAATTTCTACTTGTGGTTTTATTGTTAAAAACTGATTAATTATTTTTACTTTCTATGTACAATGTTTAGCAGGGGACTGTATTTTTGCTATTAAATTGCAGTAAAATCCTGTTTACATGTTTGTGCTGGAACTAAAAGACAAAATGCTAATTAACTTCTTTAAATTGTGTTAAATTACACGTGTGTGTATAGATGTGGTGCAAAATTATTTACCTTATTAACTATTAACCGAGAATCTTATTAAATTGAGACATTTTTAAAAAAGTTTCACTGTACTTTTGCTGGTTTTACAGTACCACTTGTGTTTAATCTTATAAAGAAAATCGTAAACGTGGAAAAAAAAATTAAGAAGTTAAACTTTTCATATGAGGAAACACAAAATAAAAAGTTTCCAGTACACTAATGAGCATACATTCCTTATTGTTGTAGCAAAGTAATCATTCTAGTAGTTTCAGAAATATGATGTACAATCTTTATTTTCATCGTACTATTTTCAGAAATGGCTGACCCAGAACCTTACTGTTGTTAAATTATGGATGATGGCTTGTCAAATTATAAAATTTGCTTACATTTGGTCAAGTAGTTCTCAATTACACCAAATCATATTTATTTCTGTCATGCTGTCCTACTAAATGAAGGACTTTCAACAGAAAACATTACTTAAATAAAAGCTTGGATGATGAACTGTCCAGATAAAAGATTTGGTTTTAATTGATTGTGCAGTTTTTGAAATATGTCAAAAAACATAGATTTTCCTGTCGCACAAAGTAGCCAACCAATGACGTGTAATTGTAGAAATTTAATTCTTTAATTTTTACTGGGCTTTACGCTTAGTAACATTGAGAGCATTAGAGACACACAACTTCACACAAAGACAAGAACTGGGACGGAGTCGCTCATAAGAACTCTCCTAGAACAATTTCAGGGAACCATGGAAAACCAAAATCATGATGTTCATAGTCTGGAATCGAACCAGTGCTAGTCCGTATTATTATTGCACAACCTCTCACTGTCGTTAACTATACAAAAAATTGAAGTTTTGACTAGAAACTTTTTAAATATATAATGTGTTTGTAATGTGTGTAATAGTTCTAGATATAACTTAAAATCTTCGTTCATGCTTGTCGTGCTCTCTTACAGACTGATGGACCTACAACATTATACTCTCTCACATTCAATACTCAACTTCGAAAAATAAAATATAGATTATAAGCATTAAAAGTGCACAAAATATGTGTCAAGTGACTTTAGTAATTATTAATATGGTGGTACAGAGTTGCCTAAATACACTCAATCTCATTAGTGTATTAATCCATAAAGAAAGTACCAATCTATAAAGGAGAACAGTATTACTGAGAAGTACTTTGCATCAAAACGTTACAGAGAACTAACACTTGTATTTCAACCACAAACAACACTGAGAATGTAAATTATAATTGTAGTACACATTACAATTGCATCAAGTTAATTCACAATAGAATAAATAAAAATAATGTACTGTAGACTAAAAAGTAGGCAGTCATATTATATTTCTTCATTAAATTTCAGTAAAATAAATGACTTGAGCTTTATTATAATTGGCTAAACAATCAATTCCAGAATTAATAATATGACAGGATCACAACTTTTATGTTTATATTTTTCTTACGCAAATAACATTATGTTTCCCTTAGTAATTTTGTTCGCTTACTTGTTTACTACAACAGTGATAATAAGTATTTTTAATGTGCTTACTTTTCAAAATATGTTGGCTGGTTTGAAAACAATTGACTTGCTTGTTTACATTTACTGGATTGATAATAAGGGAGAACACTGGGAATTCAGAATGTTAAGGAAATTTGAAATTTTGTAAATTAATACACTATACCCCCGACTTTACGAACCCTGGATTTAACGAAGGTAGCGATTCTACGAATACAATCTCAGGAACCCTCAAAAAATAACAAAATTATATGACAAAAAAAAATTGTAAGGAATTACGTTGACAATGAATAAAACATACTGTATCTAATTCACAGCATTAAAATATGAATTGTAGAGTTGCAGTTATTACTTGGTAAGTCACAATATTAAAAATAAAACGAAAATAGCGAAAATCCTTTAAAAAATGCGGCAGTGACAGTTTGAAAACCGCGCGGCGGCGGCGCCGCCTGAGCCAAGCCGGCCGGCCTGTCTCCAACTACGACGTATTAGGATCTATATTGAGGTCGTACTATAGACGCAAAGTTCCAGCGCATGGGCATATGCTCGTTTAACTATAGTACAGCCTCCTTCTAGGCTGTTTCACGACGGCTTATATCTCTCTCGTCTCGCGCCGAATGAGTTAATTTTTTACACGAACCCTATTAATAATAGCGTGATATTTTTCTTTATTGCGTTATCACCATACGTGCTTAAAACAATTACTTGGCGCATAATTTGTTTAAACAATGCGTTACTGCGTTTCATAAAACGTGCGTTTCACAAGTGAGCACGATAATAGCGCTACCTATCTTCCAAGTGTAGAAACATTTGTCTCTGGGTATGTCGCACTTGGAAAATAAATAGACGTTCGTGTATTACGTAATCCCGGAACTCCTAATTTATTTTTACCGCGTATACTGACTGTGAAAGTGATTATTTTCAATCACTTATACATGTAATTCTCGACGATTTTAGGTAAAAACGTCACAAAATGGCGTTTTT
>PNEQ01005926.1:0-18112 GCA_003012365.1 Medauroidea extradentata
CAATTTTGTGTATTGAAACATTTTTTTAAAATACTCAACATCGCGGAATATGAAATTTAAACTTATATATAAAACAAACCATCTTTATTCTCGTATGGTAAAAAAAATCAATTGTGTATCATTAATACTTTAGTTAATAAACGATTGCGAATTGTTATGTGTTTTTGAAGTTTTGAGGTAGGGTCCATAGAACCCTTAAAGGTGTATTGTACTAGTACACATCTTTTTAAAAGATTCTGCACAATATTTTCAAACATAAAAAAGACCGCAAGAACACCCATTCTCGCCATTTTCGGAAGTTATTAAATACGCTTTGATAATGAGTAGTGGTGAACCTAAAATGTTAACATACGCGTGTAACGTAATTTCAATGCTATCCCTACACATATATGCCGGCCTCCGTGGCGTTGTCGGTTACAAGACGGTGCAAGGGGTCCTGGTTTCCAATACCGGCTCCGGCATGAATGTTGTGTTGTCCCATCACCTCCAACAGCTCTTAAGAGTGCGTGGAAGATAAATAAACGCTGAAAACATCGATTCATTTCTACGCTTTTTTCGAAGTAAATATGGATAAAATACTCAATGACAATCCTAGATAATGGTATTTGCCAACTTTATGAGTAAATATTCATCCAGAATTACTTATGCGTTACGCACGATCTCTTGCGCCGCAGTTAAATGCACGAGGTTCCGGCGTTAGAGAATGTGCTTCAGAAGTTCGTAACACTGGAAACTATTTTGTTCAAAACGTTGGCTAAAACTATTGTCTAGGATTTCTATTATTTAATTTTCGCAAATTGGCTTAAAAAACCCTACAGTTATAGATTAATGCTTCTGTCGTTGAATTATGTATAACGCCCTCTTAAGGGGTCTCCCTATATAAGATGCGTTTGTGTATGTGTGAGGCAGGAGAAGTAAGAGAACCGTTGATCGACGTATGTGGTACATTATCGCCTCTTCGCGCAAGCCACTCATTTGGTGTGCAGTGCTTTACTATTATCCGTTTTCCTTATGGGACTTTTAAACGGTGACATTATTTTACTTATGGGCTGCATAGTCCAAAATCTAACGCTTGTTTCTATGGTTGTGTTTTTCGAATCCGGTTGTTATTTTTCCAGATACGGCAGTTTGGAAAAGCCATTTTTTTTCCATTTCGAGGGGTCCAAAAATGATGATTCTAATAAACGTGCCGAATACTTGAAACTGTAGTAATAGTTTTAAGTGTGTGTTATTTTCGTAGATATACAAATATAATGAGCGTTAAATAGTTTCGTTGGAAAAAAAAAGTCGTAATTCGCTACAACGCAACTGAAGTGCAGGTAGGAAGGACCCTTAAGGTGACCGCTTACCCCACGCTTCAAATGTGTTGCAGTGTGTTCGTAAACAGGTTTTATCTACGAAAATATTCTACGTTTGCCCAATGTGCCAACGTACCAAAAGAAAACAAACTTCAGACAAGGTCGGAACATCATTGTTAAGACGCCACGCTCATTAAAAATGCTGTTTTATGCTCTCCAACATGGTTAAAAACGGCCTTTTCAAACTTCCGTACAAATACCGGATGTGTGTGAAAATCAGATAGCGACCTGCACTGAACTTAGTTGTAGACTTTCCATCAATAAAATTGTATGGTCACCGCTTAATGTTCCACAGTCAAAACCGTTCGGCGGGAAGCTTGCACGCTAATACAGCGCTTGGCTCGTTGAGGCGACGCGGCATTTGATGAGCGCTTCAAAGTCGACCTTACAGCTCCGTCGCTTTTGAGCCTCTCACGCGCGGGTAGGCGGCGCCCTTAAAACCTCGTTGTTAGAGCCACAAAACCCTCTCACCTCACCTAAGATGATATCACTCATGTTCGATGTGTATTTTTCGAATAATCAGGTAACGACCGAAGCTCTGCGCGCCCCTCGACGGCCTGGGCAGACAGCCACCTTAAGGATCCGAATATAAGTCATATAACACGAAAAGTGTGCTACCCTGAAAAAAAAAATTGTTAGTGTCCACACAGTAAAATTATTGTATACTAAATACAAAGTAATTTTTGGTGACCACAATATTTTAGCGGTAACAACTAAATGTTTTTGTGGAGAAAAAATATTTCACTACCTCAACACTATACTCTGTCCACTCTAAGGTTGCAGCAGAAATAAAAATTGCTTACGAAATAAATCACAGCAACTGAATTATGTCTCGATTCCTCGCATTGTAGTCGTGCAGTAGCATAGTTACCTATTATTTTTCAATATTTCAAATGAAATTTATGCTGCGCAAAATGTTATTGACATTCACATGGGTGAATTAGCTGCAACCTTAGAATGGATAGAGTATAACAAAATATCTCCTAGCTGCTACACTTTCTTTTGTCGTGTGGACGTAAATAAAGTATATCTTTCCAGGTAATCTAAAATTTTAAGTGGAAGATATTCAGGGCCCCGTGCAAACTTTTCAGGAAATCATAAAACGGTTACACAGTCGTGCATCAAATTAATGTTTACTTGAAATAAATATACATGCTCGCCACAAGGAAACCACACCAGTTAGACAGTCTATCAACCGGCAGAAGTCACGGTTAACTATGTGGTTAGAAAGTTGACGCCTTACGTTTAGGGTTTCTTGTCAAGCAGGCTGTAAACATGTTCAAACGGATATTCTTGTTTGTATCGTTGCGATAGTTCAGTCTTCAGGAAAGTGTTTTATCTCCGACTTGGCTCGCCATCTCGGTCACACGGTACGGTCAGTAGCGAGGGGTCATGTCAGTTGGCGCGACCGCAATTAGAACCTCCCCCAGACTATCTTGTATTGATCGTGCGACCAGCGGGAATGATCATACCTATTTTCAACGTTCGTAACTTCGTGGCTAAACAAAGCCCTGCTGTCACACAGACCGGACTCCGCTACACACTTTTATTTGAATCTGCGGGTTTTCTGTACAAGATCAATGCTGCAAGGACTAGAAGAAACCAAGGCAATATTAGAAAACATTCTTTTTCCACTTTACGAACAAATTATTTGGGGGAGTGATTCAGTTCTGGTGAACTATTTATGGAAAAGAATTTCGTTTCCTTTATTTCGACGCAAGAGATGGATAAATCGTTAAATAATGCCTCTTGAGATAAAATCAACAAAGGTGATATATGATTCAGTGATTTTTATCTCACGCATTTAAATATAAATGCGCGCGCACATACACGCAACACACAAACAAAACACATACACTAAACACATAGGCCTACACACTATTCGTATGACTTGCCGAGTTATTTGCATAGTTATCTATTCATATGCAGCTGTTGCGGTTCGTTTCCCTCTCGCTGGATTATAAAATTACTCATTTAATTTATTCCGCAGGATCCCATCTGCATATTTATAACTATTTGACAACAGCGACATAGTTGGCTTGCTGTAGGTTTAAGTTCTCGTGGCATCGCCTCAGGGAGTCTGTGATGTGCAATGCGCTGAATGAATGTATGCCCATAAGAAGTGGTGTTTCCATTTTAGATTTATGTATTTTTACCAATAATTCTTGTTTCAGTTTAATTTTAGAAAATTTAACTACGTTAGGGAAAAAATATGACTCCGGATATTTCTAAAGGTTAGACTAATATAGGAATTCCATCCATACTATATTTAAATAAAAGGCAGACTTACACTGTGCTTTAAAGTAGACACAATACTTTAGTTCACAGTTACATACATCTAAAATGAAAAAAAAAAAAAAAAAAAAAAAAAAAACGTTACACGAGAACAGTGTATTGAAAGCGGGAGTTTCAGATTTTGGAAGATTAACCAAGTGTTTTTAATTACACGTATAACAGTGTTGTATTATCATTGTATGGTATTTCGAACGGTTTGTAATATATTAAAATGTTTAATTTAATTATTTAATTTATAATGTCCGCCGTCCAGATAGAACCTGGCTGCGCTCAGAACACTCAATTTGTAACAACGTTGCAACTAACTACAATTTTGCTATGAGTGCATGGCGAATACAAACACTAGCAACAAAAAGACGCCATATTTGTTACACAGCTCATTACTCGAGGAAGCCAATAAAACGGCAGAGATATTTGTTGTTCGAAACTTACGTAATAAACTAGGTTACTTTGAACGGGAAGAGACCGCTATAGGAACTTGTTCGGAGTTCGCGTAACCGCTCCATAAAGCTGAACATGTTTACATGAAGTAGTCCTGCGTCCTCGTCCAGAATGACTGTGCTGTGGAACTCCGAGAACCCCTTTCAGCACGTGTGCACAATGTATCCCACGTGCAAAAAAAAGTGACTCCGCCGGGATAAGTAAACCGCTGTCTGACCACTACACCGCCGTAGTTCGTGGTGACAAAACAATACATTGCGTATGGTGAGGGTACCCGAATACATAATATCACACTCTTGATTTGTCAGACAGCAGAACTGGGCACTCGCAGGTGTCTACCAAAGTAAGGCTAGAGGTAAGAAAGATTATCTAATTTCTTATCAACGAGTTTGATAAGGGACTATTTCTGCCGCTAGAAGAGCTGGTATCGGTAAGGTAACTAATGGCGTTTACACAATTGAAAACTTTGAGCATTTGAATTCACCCCGATAGCTTTTAAAACATGGCTTCTTATGGAGTCGAAAAAACTAAACTCAAAGTCAAGATGGACATTTGCAGAGAATCAATAGATTACTTAAGTTTGTTAAAATACCAAATGTTTATTTCTAAGAATCGTTATATTTTGCAGTAATGCGTTTCATGAAGACTGCAACATATGTGTCTTAACTGTACACGGTAGAATTATTAATAGCGTTAGTGAAGTAGCATAAGTGAACTAACTGGAAGTTTGGTCAATATATGACCTTGCTGTTTTTCTGAAAAATATTTTAAAATATAGTTTTTTTGTTGTTGAAATATTTACGTGATATGCTTTTGTGTCAAAATTGTAACTATTTAATTATAACCCGATATATCGTTTCAGAAAAAGACTCTCAATTGTGTTTTAAATGTCGTTACTTCAACTTACTGCTTGTACAATGTACAACTAAATAGTTCACGTAAAGTAAACATAAAGTTATACGTTAAAGCATTTCATTGTGTATAGGTCCTTAGTCATGCTGGCGCTTATGGAGAGAGAACTCCAGGTGCAAAAGCGAAAATTGCCGAATTATGAAGTTTTCTCCAGCATGAAATAGCACCCCTAATATTACTAGCGCAACTAGCGAAGGAAAATTGTCCCTTACCATAGAAAGTCAATAAAATTGAGATCCCTAACCAGTAGTAAATTAACCTTAGTCTAACTTTGAGGGATTACATGAACTGAAGCCCTACACTGGACCAGCGACGGAGTGCGAGGAAGGGAGGAGGAATGCCTCGAGAAAACCCACCCGCTGGCCAACGGGAAAGTCCACCACGACTCCTGCGTGAGAAAAAACATGATAAACCCTCACCAGGAGTCGAACCCTGATCGCCGTGTTGGGGAGGAGAGTTGTCTGGCCGCCACACCGACGCAGTTCCGTGGTTACAGAGTACATAGTATAAACGGCTTGTGGTTCTTTTAAATAGTTATTAAAACCTTTCAACAGAGAAGAACGCGGCGGGGTGAAGCTACTAATCGCAGTGCCGACGAGAATGTGAAAGAGTGAAAGCCGTGCTGGTGTAATCAAGCAGCTGGTCCCTCACGGCGCCGAGTAGTTCAGTGACCTGCGAGCTCATCGGACACAGCCGCCCTCGTGTATCGTCCATGTGATGCTGCAGCAAGCCGACAATATCGCGCCAGGTGTGACTTGTGTCACATCTGGAACTAATATGAGAACAACCGTCACCACAGAAACTCTTACCGATCTCATATAGTGTTTTTATCGTAAAATTTCGGACTAGACTGAACTTGGGCTGGATTCAACATGGAGCGAACAGTAAGTTAAAGAGGACTGAGTTTAAAGCAAAAATTGTCTATCTAGATTGACATGTAAACAAGATACTGAATTCTTGTCTAGAGACACCTCTTTGCGAAACACTGAACTACAGAACAAATGACTGTCAAGAAGCAAGATGCGAATATTTATTTGATATTTTATTTGAATTTATTCATCAGAATATTTATTTTGATTTGTTTGGCACTTCCCAGTATTTTTACAACATTAAATAGTTTTATTTAGCTAGCACAGGACGATTATAATCTCTTACATGACCAAAGAAACGAGTCAATATGGCAACCGCTTCGTTTTCTTTCAGTTCAGTGCAGTGGGTGTTTAAAGAAAAAGTTTCAATCCGGATTCTACACTCCTGGATGACTCACTCCACTCCTACGTCAGTCCATTAGAAACGTGTTTATGAAGTACAATTTGAATCAAGTTTCTCTTAATTCCCCTCCTAGTTCAATCCAGATTGAGCTGTTACTCTAAACGTTGCAATAAAATGCGGGAAAGCGTAGTTCTGGGCAGTACAAACGCCTAGGTTTTCCTGACCACAATCTCATTTACATTGTGTACGGCATACCTAGTAGGGCCTACACTGAAAAGTCTCCGTGATTATAGTATATTAAATCCTAGTGAATCTGTGTAAGATGTTAGTCGTACTAACTGGAAGGAAGTTACTAACCAAAAGAAGCATATTTCAACAACATCGTGACAAAATTTTTTAAAGATCATGCTCCACAACGTACGATCAGAACAAAACGCAATCTAGTTCCGTGGTTCACGAACGAGGTTCGCCTTAAAATAAAGGAAATAGACAAAACTAAAAAATTGTTCCTTAGAACAAGAAGCGAAGTCGATTTTCAGATTTGTAAACAGTGCAGAATAAAAGTAAAATATACAACACAAAATGTAAACAAAATTATTTCTCTCAGGCAGCTGGCATACATAAAAATAACCGTCAGCAGCTATGGCAGGATTTTAATCGTTTCACATTATTAACCGAAACGAAAGAACAATGCCCGAAAATATGTTTGTTCCAGATGAAATTAACGATTTTTTTTATATCAACGCACCGGTCAAGTGTGAAGATCACAAACACATGGAATCGGTTTAAGGAAGTAAAAATCATATATAACATTAATTCAAGTGCCATAGGTGTTAATAATTTGGACATGACAATCATAAAAATTTGCTCTCCATGTGACACAATAAGTCAATCAGAGACTCGATTATTCCTACCAGTGGAAACAATCTATAATACCACTTCCAAAATTAAAAATACCAACAGAAATGAAGCAACTACGGCCGATAAGTATTTTGCCGGTAATGTCTAAAATGTTAGATAAAGTCATCAACACACGACTTGCCACTCACCTCGAAATTAGAAATGTACTCTACACTAAGCAGTTGGGATTTCGCCCGCAGCCCGCACTAGTACATACAATGCACTACAAGATATAGCTGATACTGCACAAGAGGGTCAAATTACTTTCATGATTTTCTTAGCCTTTACAAAAGCCACCAAATTATCATCAATACTCATCGCATCAGAATATTGTCACTCGCCTCTTGTGAATGGTTTCGTAATTATCTCTCGGAAAGAACTCGGTTTGTAGCAGTAAATACACATAATGGCAAGTAAACCTCAGACGTATGAAGAGTTGTTCAAGGAGTACCACAAGGATCAGTACTTGGGCCAATACTATTGTCTTTGTATGAAAACTCTCTCAGAAATTTTTAAAGATATTTGACCTGCCACTAATACGCAGACGACACACTATTTTTGATTTCGTGTTCTACAAAAGACGCTCAATCTATAGAGGAAAAAATTAATGAAGATCTTGTTAGTATCGTTTATTAGTGTAACTCAAAACGCTCTTAAACTGAATACCTTCATAATAGTTTGGGCACCAATAACTATTAAAGAAGTATCTGCTTTAGCACAAATTCTTATAAACAATAACATACTCACTCCATGGTCATCATACAGACAATTAGGTGTAACACTTGATGCTAACCTTGACTGGTCAATATACTTATCAACTAGTATTCAAGGGGTATGGACAGTTAAGGTGTCGAACGAACGACTGGAATACACAATCGTCGAAAAAGTCTAAACTACTCATCATAATTCAATGGGACTTTTTTATATTCTACTAGCGGACTATAGCATTGGGCGGTAGTACGCTTTGCTTTTGAGTAAAGAATTAAAAACGGTATTTAGAATAATACGGGGCTAAAACCACAAAACCCATAAACTGAATTCTTTTTTGTACGATAATATCTAGGACTCTATAAAAACAGAATTTCAAAAATTTGCGCGTTTTCATTTTAAAATAATTTGACTCTCCGAAAACCTCTACGCTAGTGGTTTACAGATGTTAAAATTATTTTAAAATTAAAACGCAAATATTTTTAAAAGACCAGCCATTACAGCCTATTGGAGTGTAGAAAAGTTGAGAATTCTCTGAACAGTTTTGCAAAGGACAACTGAGTCAGTCCATAGTATCATTCAATCCAGTAGTTTTTGACAGCTGAGCTGTGACCTCTCCGAATGTCAGGTGGATCTGAGAGCAACAGTGCCCACTGACTACAACCATTACGAAGCGAAAACCTACTAGCGGAAATGCATCACGGCTGCTAAAGAGTGAATTTAAAGGTCAAGACTGCGATCAACCAAAGCACAACAGGACGATAAGGAATTCAATTCAAACAAAGGCAATATTTTCTTTACTGGATTAGGAAATCAGTAGTTCCAATGTCGTTCAATGTACGAGGACTTCCCACTAATACTGGAACAATCCAGAGCTAACAGAAAATACAATTCCTCCCTTATCTCTACTCTAAACAGAATTTACTTCCAGTTTACCTATGAGACGGCTGTCATCCCTCTATGTAATTGCTATCCAAAGTGCAACACTCACAACGAAATCAAATACTGTATTACCCAAATATTGCTGTTTTCTCCCGCAAAATAAGATAAATCTTATAACTTCCAGATTGCTGGTTTCCTATTTCTGTCGTACTCTTGTAAATTGTTCAACCCTACCACCTCCCCCGCCATATCGTTCCTTCCTCAGGCAGACTGTTCTGCTGAAGAGGCGACATTTTTGTAGCAGTGGTACTATCAGGCTAGAACACACACTAACCTACAGTGCCTACAGTTACATTAACCTGATGTCACTCTCAGCAATTTTAAAATAAAAACAATTTTCTGTCATTTGTTGCTTACGTCCCGCAGACAGCAATATCTGAAAATGAGACCAAGTACCAACTATAGTATACAGGCGAATAATATTTTTTCCGTGTACTGTGATCCCTGGTCGGGATCCATAGGTAATTATTTACGTTAAATTATTTCCCATTTGCTCACTTAAGGGCGCGGTCACCTTAGTTTTCAACGTCTTTATTTATTTTTATACTGGTACCAGATTATTTTTCTTATTTTATACAAAAATTGTGATTAAATCTTCCTCTTAGGAAATTTTTTTATCTCTCATAGTTTTTGCGTAATGAGTCGTAAATGTTAAAATTTGCACTTTACAGTTTTAAGTACGCCAATAAAACAAACTGACATACCAAACCGACAAAATTCACAGAGTATAACAATGTTGTAGGCAATGATTTGACATATATAAAAATCAAAAAAATTATACTTTGTATTTGAAAAAAAAAATTATATTTTGTAAATTTTCATTTCAAAATTTAGTATGTTTTATTAAATAAAAAGTATTTTATTTTTTATTTTTATATATGTCAAATCATAGCCTACAACATTGCTATACACTGTAAATTTTGTCGGTTTGGTATGTCAGTTGATTTTAGTGGCGTACTTAAAACCGTAAAGTGCACATTTTGACGTTTACGAATCATTACGTAAAAACTATGAGAGATACAAAAGTTTCCTAAAAGGAATATTTAATGACAATTTATGTCTAAAACAAGAAAAAAAATCTGGTACAAATATAAAAATAAATAAAGACGTTGAAAACTGAAGTGAACCGCGCCGGTAACGTGCCCTCGAACAGTACAAGGCGTTGGCAGACGTCCAGGGGCACAGGGGGTAGGAATCAGGACGGCTAGAATGCTCCAGCACACTCGGTAGCAGGTGGGAGCTAGCTGCAGCCCAGAACAAGGCCGGGGAATAACCTAGTTGCTGAGGAGAGGGCGACCCTTATCACGTACTACAGTTTCAAACCACGTGCACCACGCTACGACACTTCACATGCCGTCACGTCTGTTCGACCCGCATTGTTAGCCCCCATGTGCTGCTCTTGTCACGTACACTATAGTGTCACAAGTTTATTGTCCTGGCCGCAGCCTCGTTATACTGGAATACACGACATGATCGATTCAATCAATTACACACATTTCCACACTTAACAAATATTGTCCAAATAATTTTGTTCATCTGTAAGTAATCGGTAAATAAATGTCTATCTCTACCACACAACACTTAGAAGCGTTCTGTACAGAAAAAAAATTTCATACTTTTCTAATTTTAACCAAACACTGTCCAATTATTACTCTTTATATTAATAATTGTTTCCCACAAATAAAATATTTTTCGGTTTCATAGTTTTCGTACACACGCATTTCAGAGTAGCGATTTGACAAATTTCACTATACTTACCTAAAGTAAAACTATTCAAACCACACGACTGAAACAGTTTTAAGTAAACGCATTAAGCTACAGAATAACACCTTTGTTACTTTACATAAATCAAAGTCTAACCCGGTCTTCCGTCCCGCACATGAAGATTAATCGTCCAAACGTTCTTTAAATATTTTGCCGCCGTAAGCGCTTGCTGTACTGCCTCAGTTTTCCGGTTCTCAGACATTTCCAGGCACAGACTAAGCGCCCAGTAATCACTGCCCACCATGGGCTGCATTTATGCCCAGTCGCAACACCACCCAGATCATTCTCACGGCCTAGCGATGACACAACCTAACCCCCTCCACAGAAATCTTAGGTAGTTGAGCCAAGCTTCGATAATGGCACGGATGCGTCTCTTCAAGGATGTTGTAACGGTATTGGCAGGTGCGCACTTTCAGAACGACCGGACTGACGTCAAAGGGACAGGAGAAGGCAACCTGTAGTGTCGCACGGATGGGAGGGGAGGTGCGGGTGAGTAGAAATAGTGAATATAGGAAATGTTCGCAAATATTCGCACCTAATGTTGCCGATTATAATCATTTTTTACTAGCCTACTAAACACAAGCGCGCTGATATCTACTACTATTCGCGAAACTAAATACCACCGCGTCCAAAATCTATCAAAGCAATTTAAGGCCACGGTCTTTCATTTATTTCAAACAATTGCAAATAACTTGAATATTTTTAAGCAAAATGCTTTGAAAAAATTCGAGACTGTGTACAATCACACGATACATAATTTTGCCAGAGCGTTTTTAAAAATAATGTACCGTTTGCTAGCAAAAATTATTTTGCTTCATTTTGGCTAATTTAGGCAACAAAATATGAAACAAAGAATTTTGGATATATATGTTTAATTTGCGTTTAAAAAAAAATTTTTTTTCGAAACCCCTGCTAGACAAAAGAGCGAGGCCTTAAGAGGGCATGGTACATAATTTAACGCTAAAAGCATTAATCTAGAACTGTAGGTTCCTTAAAGCCAATTTGCGAAAATTAAACAATAGCAATCCTAGACAATAGTTTTAGCCAACGTTTTAAACAAAATTGTTTCCAGTGATACGAACTTCTGAGGCACAATCTCTGACGCCGGTATCTCATGGATTTAACTGCGGCGCAAGAGATCACGCGTAACGAGTTAGTAATTCTGGATAAATATTTACTCACAAAATTGGCAAATACCAATATCTAGGAGTGTCATTGAGTATTTTATCCATATTGGCTTCGAAAAAAGCGTAGAAATCAATTGATGTTTTCAACGTTTATTTATCTGTCACGCACCCTTAAGGCATCGAAAGCTATACGCACATGGCTGATATGTTGGGTCTTGTCCGAGTACAATATAAAAGCCACTTTACATGTAGTTACATTGTACGAAAAACTTGATGTTCCATCCATACCCTTTAGCTGTATCCTAAACTAAGTTTTGTTCTTTCCAATTGTGGTAATTATTCGTCTTTCATCTATCTTACATCTCAAACTAAATGTTGTACGTCGTACTGAACTACAGAGAAGTAAGGTAATTACACAAAACCAACTTAGAGCAAAGCGTGTAACTGATTCTATTCTAATTTTAATAAGATTTCAAAACTTAAACGTAGGTTTTATCTATATAGCTCCATGAAAGATAACGTTAGATAACGCTCACAATAATTTATATTAGTTAATACACATAACTTAAACTTCATAGAGCCCACCACATAGAGGTCTTAGTATGACAGTAAAAAACGATAATTCTCAGCTTAGTGCATGGAAATTATTGGAAAATCAAATTATAGGCGAATATTTGTGTAATTTATGATAAGAGGAATACTGTGTGATTGCAAACTAGAACTACGAAAATATTTCTTGAAAACAATGCCTTTAAAAAGTATTTCTGTGACCAAAACATATATAACTGTCTGTACGCTGACTAAAATAGTGTGTATTGAGTAGGTTGAATAGAATTTACTTAGTTATGCGAGAAATTACAGAAGATGTCATACAAAAAAAATTTTTTTTTGAACTGACCACATACTGATAAAGTCACAAAGATCGTCTAACTTCCAGGGGTACTCATTAAATTTCTCTAAATTGTATGCAATATAGACTGTGCCTTTTTTTTTATTACTGCAATGCAGAGCACACACTACTTGTATACCCAGATACCTGTTCAAATTCTCTAAAATGCCAAATAATATGTATTGGCTGTACTTGAAAGTTTAACTATTTATTATTGTACATACTATAAAATGGTTGTCTCCGTAACGTAAGCATTATAAATATAAATTATCCGATCGCGACGAACCATCGAGTTGTGCGATGTGCGTGTGCCTTGAAGGTTTCTTAAAAAAAAAAAAAAAACTGTTCTTTTTTTTCAGGATGGCGTGGGGTGGTGTGTGTGTGTGTTTGTAAATTGATGATATCTTATGTTTCTGTGTATGTATGTACGTACGAGATCGATAAACTCCGATACCGTTTGACCGATCAATATGAAATTTGGCACATGAATATATTTTTTCATGCAGAAGGTTTATACGCTATCCATTTTACTCTACCTAGTCACGGATGGCGCTGCAGCGCACCAACTTCTATACCTAGCTTCCCCTTATAGCATATAGGTCAAAAAAAAGGGGGGGGGGGTTCGCAAGTCGACCAACATCCTTTTTTAAACACACTAGTAGGACGTCTGCTGTGTTTTACTAGTACACGACAGAAGAATGCTGCCTGTTGTATTGTGTTTGGCCGGGACTGTACAGTAGTTATATCATAAGCCGTGCTCAGTGGTGTGTATAAACACGCTTAGCTGACGTGCCGTAGAGCGCGGTGCAGGTGCAGAGGCCGTGACCAGCTGCTCGTCACCCGTGCTGACATAGTGCACACATGACTGCGGCTCGACACATACAGCCCCGCTGAGGACAGCGCTGCATTCAAAGCCACAGCAAGACGTCGGCTTACAAAAAAACATGTCCGCCCGACAAAGTGGGGCAGGTAATTTTTACATAGCACACGCACCTAACATCGTCCGTACACGCAGTTACCAATAAACTGTGCACTTCTCAGCTTCTTGTTACTTCTTTCCTGTCAGTCAATTTGTATTTTTCTGCCACATTTTAAGGTAAACATAGCAAGGAACTGTATTTGTACGCGTTATACAGGAAGGTAGCCAGGATTTTTTTCACAACGTAATAAGGGGACACCGGACCTCCCCGGAAAATTATGTATGTTTCATTGTGCAAAATTGTGCAATTTAAGCAATTTTCGTACCTAAACTGCGAATATAACACCGCAAATTTTTAATCTTCGAACTATTTCTTTTCATTTCGAGTGAGGGGACGACATATCCCGATATCTTCCCCCCCCCCCTTATGACTACGCCTTGGTCTATACCATATATTTAATCAAAGGTTTCAGTTGTGTTACTTTTTTTGTTACTAAACTGCCCATAATAAACGTCTAGAATGGCACCATTTCAACCCTAGCTGTCACAAAATAACCCCGATTTACGGTAATCAAAATGTATAGACTGTATTATACTGAAAATGTTACCACTTAAGGGCTTGTTCCCGAGTTTTTTTCAGACTGGTGCCAATAACTCAAACATTTTTTAACCAAAAGTTTTGAAGAAATTTGAGTCAATGTGCAATCACACGAGGCACAATACTGTGGACGCGTTTTATAACATAATGTACCATTCGCCAGCAAAAAAATAATTTCCTTCATTTTTGCTCATTTTCACGACGAAAAACGTGGTACTTTGGGCAATAAAATTTAAAAAACCGTTCAGTACAATTCTACAAAAAAATTCAGCTAAAAATTTTAACATATAAGTGTCAAAACTGTGCAGCGAAATTTTGATATGAGTATTAGGTAGCAATAAAAAAATATTTTCGAAACCACTACAAAACACGGTAACAAGGCCTTAATGCCCCAAGGACTGTGGTCTAGGAAGAGAAGGTTTAGAGGAATGCCAGGAAGGAAGTTACGGAATGCTAGTGCGTGATCTAGTATATGATAGTTCACGAGGGTGGGGTAGGTAAGCCAAAATGATGGTTTAAGAGTGTTCACGTGGCTAACATTCAGAATATTATATTGTCACGGCATAGTGTTCATATTGAAAAAGTTACTTGCGACTACGTTTATCACTTGCAACATTTTTAACGCTCATACTTTTCTCATAGGGAGATGACGAATTCAAAATTCGGAATTTACTGGAAAATGCGAATAACAAAAACCACGTGACCTACTCGAATTAAATAATTTACACTGAAATAATATATATTACGGGAAATATGCTAACATATTTAAAAACAGACAACAAAGTAATTTTATCTTTTTTTAAAAATTGCCATAAATGAAGTAAATCGTCTTCATTTTCAGATTTTTTGTAAAAAGCAAAGGAATCTCATTTTGTGTGTTTAAATATTTCAGCATATTACTCATAGTATCTCACTTCAGTGTAAGTCACTTGGTGTTTGTAATTTCTATGTTCCCGTAACTTCCAAATGTTGACTGTCACCTCGCTATGAAAAAACTACGAGTGTTAAAAGAATTTTGCAAGTTGAAAATAGTAGCCACAAGTAACGTCTATAAAAAGAACAGTCGTGCAAATATAAAATTATGAATAGGCCTATTTGCAACGTGATCACCCTTAAGGCTCGGTTTCAGTCGCCATATTGAATTTTATTATTCTTCGCGTTTTTGGAATTCTGAGAAGAAAAATGTTAAATCGCCGACTATACCGCAAATTCTATTTACTTTGAGCTACAATACTAGCATGACAATAGATATAGTAATATATAGTTAGGTCGCAATTTGTCGGGCAAATTATGAATATACAAAAATTTGCCGTACATATTGCGGCTTAATTATAAGATAACATCTAAATCACAATGGCTGTGCTGTAGCGTAATGTAAATAGAATTCGAGGTATAATCACATATTTAACATATTTCGTCTAAGAATTAAAAAAAAAAAAAACAAAGTGATAAAATTCAATATGGCGGCTGAAACCGAGCCTTAAGGTGTTGGAAACGTAACCCGACCCGAGTGGAGTTTACCCGTGGTCGTATGTTCGCTTGACAGCCTCTCAATCATCTCGCTAAAAGAGGTCACACAATTGAAAACTTTAGCATCTAACTTTATACGGTAACTTTCAATACACTGCTTCTTATGGGACCGTACACAATGGCGTCAAACGTAAAGTCAAGCAGTCTGGACTGTACGTTTCCGATAAACTGTAAACCTTACATTCAATGTGGCCGTTTGCAAAGAATCGCCTGATTAGTATGTTATAATGGAAAATGTTTATATCTGAGTAAAGTTTTATTCTCCAGTGCCAGGATTTCATGGAAAATGTAACAAGTAGGCATATGTCTAAAATGTATTCGGAAAACATTGTAAATAGCATTTGAAAAGTATTTGTACCCGAACTGTAAGTTTTGTCAATATATGGCGTTGCTTGTGTTCTGCAAAACATCATCATAAATGGAAAATATTTTAATAACTGGGATTATTTTTGCAATATCTACGTTATATGCTTTTATAGTAAATACATATTGATTTATATCACAATATTTCAGTTTCAAAAAACATATTCTCAATCTTTTTTCACCTGTTGTTTCTTTAAATTTACGTTTGTATTGTGTATTGGCGAAATACTTGAAGAAAGGGAAACGTAAAGTCAAATGTTAAAGTAATCAATTATGAATGGGCTTTAAGGCGCGCGCCTGGTGGCCGTGTTTTTGTTCGAGTGAGGCAGGACGCCAAGTGCGATGCTGAACGTCTCATCTGGTGAGGTATCGCTTCTACCGCAATACCCTGAGACGGCGACGAGCGTTGGTATAGTAGAACACTCGCCTGACTGACACTTTCAGCGGTGACCCCATCCTTTTATCGATGGAAAAAAGCAAAGTCCAATACACTTTTCTATCGTATTTTCACATTAATCCTGTGAGTAGTTGTTTAGTTATAATATATTGAAAAAGCCGTTTTAGGTCCTTTTGAAGGGCTCCGAAAATATCTCATTAATGCGATGTTTTGAAACTACTAAGCCACCATCGTCTGAAGTGTGTGTTATTTTCGTAAATCCACACATTAGAAACACGTTTATATGTATCTTAAAAGAAAAAAAGTTCTGCTAGCACACTGCACCGGTGTTACAAGGCAGGCGGGCGACTTAAGAACACGATCTTTCATTTATTTCAAACAATTGCAAATAACTCGAATATTTTTTAACCATATGTTTTGGAAAAATTCGAGACTGTCTACAGTCAAACGATACACAATTTTGCCACGTTTTTTTTTATGTACCGTTTGCTAGCAAAAAAATATTTGCTTCATTTTGGCTTATCTTTGCAACAAAATGTGACATTTCAGGGGAAAATTTCTAAAAATCCGTTTGGTGTATTGCAACAGAAAAATTCAGATACAAACTATGATATATAAGTGTTAAAACTATAAAAATGAATTGTTGATATACGAATTAATTTGCGTTTAAAAATATTTTCGAAACCCCTGCAAAACTAAAGAGCGAGTGCTCTCTCAAGCGGCGGTTAGCAGATGAAAGTCGCCCGCGGAAAAATGTTCACAGTAACTTACAAGTAATCTAAATCACAACGAAGTGAGACTCAATGGAATGTAGTTAAATTGTAAGAATCAAGCACGAAACTAATATATTTAAATATAGACAAAATAACGTGTAAATAATGGACTGCGGACTACACATTTAGCAAAATATTTAACAAGTAAAAAACATTTTTTTTTTCTTTTGGATGTATGCCATCTTAAATCCCGTAACATAATCACAGGCGTTCATCAAGATCCTTGTGCTCGACAGACCTTGGTTATGTGACAATGGAGAAAGAATTCCATAGAGAGTTGATACGTGTAAATTAACACGTGGCAACTCACCGTAGTAAATGTAACCACATTCTTTTATTTCATATTTAATAACCCCTCATAACAAATCAACCCTTATTTCACAATTAAGAACCCCCATATAAATGTAATAAATAAGAACCCCTCATTATTGTAACAACATACTAAAGCATATCATCTGATCAAAACGTCGCAAAACGATATTACTGACAGGTACTGATTTAATTACTTCCTCGTTCACAAATTTTTATAATAAGGTTCACAAAAATATGATATCACTAAACGTTTAATAAAAGAAAATTACTATTGTATTTCTCGCAACCCCTAAAGTTATAATTTGTGTTTCACGACCGCCAGTCATATTAACTGGTTACATTTAACAGGTACTTGCACAGACTGGGTTCATATATATAACCATAACGAGCTCCAATTCAAATGGCACAACTTGTCGAATGAATAGCGTATCGAGTTACTGGCAAAGCCCAAATTAATTAACTTTACATTTTGGTTACTGTAACATAGCGTTTGCTACGTTACATTTAAAGAAAATTTGTTTGTTCATTTAATTTGTCTAATAGTTGGTAACAATAACTCATGTATATTTCGATAAGTTTAACGTAATGCTAGGAAGCAGGGATTTGGGATAGTTTGTCTTTGGTAATGTTGTAATGTTTATTTATTTTATTGTACTGGTATCCACGCATTTT
>PNEQ01005935.1:0-40680 GCA_003012365.1 Medauroidea extradentata
ATACACATTTTAGTTTTATTTACATATAAACAGTAACATTGACTATTGCTTTCTCATTATAGTTCCATCGGCTTCGTGACATGATGCCGAGGAAAATGAATGGTCGCATGACCTGTTAATTTTGATATTCAGAAATTATACTGATTAATTGCTATTGCTGGTAATACCCGGTATGGTAATCATTGTGCACGTCACAAAGTTAACAATTCAGTAGGTAGTAATTACGGTGTTGAAATGTTGCTGGCCTTTTTTTATTTAATAGGACCAAAGTGAAAATGTAGGGGTCATTTTGTTTGTGCAGTTCTTTTATTTTTTGGTAAATATGAGTGTGTGGGTGCAAAAAGGTAAATAATACTGCCGAGCAAACATTTTACATGCCGTAAATTTGAATTTTACATTGTTACTTGCACGCTCTAGGCCTACCGTTGAGGTAAAACACTATCTTAAATATTGCCACTCTCTCAATTGTTAAGTTTTTCGGTGAACTTACTTTCTAGTATTTTTCTGTGCCATTAGGTTTGGTTCAACCAGACCAACAAAATGCAGTCAATTTATTTTCAAACACTAGATATCTATTAATATTAAAGACCTCAATAAATGTATCTGTACTTCAATCAATGTTGGAGTTTATGGATTTTTTTTTTTTTTTTTGTTTTGTTCTCGTACTTAAAAATATAATGATTTTATCACATGTAAGACTGCAAACATAACTTTCAGAATTAAAATACTTGCATGAGGCAGACTGTAATTCGTTTACAGCTGCTACCTACCATAAAATGGGGTGATATAGAATATTTCAGACAATCTGTTTGTAGTCTTAGGTAAATAATATTACACATGATAAATGCCTATTAACAACTGAGCAAAGAAGTTTTTTTAACATGGGGCATTAAGTTAAATGGTGTTTTTTTTTTTTTCCTTCCTTCCTGGAAAGTCATTGCTAACTTACGGTACATCACAGAACCCTCAGTTACCTTTCTGAGTAAACGATTCATAGATACCGCTGTGTGGAAATGTAGTGTTCAGCCATGTTGCTGGGTTCTGAAACAGTATTTCAACTTGTGTTGGGTTTGGAATGTATTAATACAAGTAGTTATTATTTATTTGAAAACTACCTCCATGAGCCACAGCTGATTTTGAAGAGGAAATGATCTATGTGTGACACGAGTATGTATGTTTCTGCCTCCCTTGTTGTGTGTAGCAACTGCCAAGGTGCAGCTGTGCACAGTTCAGTCTGAACCACATTGTCAACACCTTCGTTATGTGTTATTGGCTGCCAGGAGGTGGAAGTGTGCCTGACGTGCCAATCTTACTGATATCAAAGAACAGTTGGATAAAACGAGCCAAGATTGCTATAGGTAGTTCGGGATAAAGTGAGCTCTAAAAAAAGCCGTGCTAAAATTATATTTTCAGCCTATTCGTATCTTTCCGCACATAATGGCGAACAACGGGAAATTTCTAACCTCTCTGGTCACATCACTTGATGTTTGTATATGTAAGGTAAATTGTGCAGTCGGTAGGAACCTGTATAGTTTGACGAACAAATTTTATTAATTATGTGAAATACAGTAACGTAGATTTCGTTACAGTATTGTTGTATTTAAATAGGAAAATAGGAGGAATTATGTTGCATAATTTCACTGCCAACCGTATAAGCAGTAAGGCAAATGCAGTAAATGTTGAAATGTATGCAGTAACAGTTAGTGATATTTTTCAAATATTAAACTTTTAGTGCTCACTTTATCCTGAATAACCTATACGTACACTTCCTCTTCAGTACAGTACTTGTTTATAAGCCTGCAGTAAAACATAGATGAATGACACATTTTTATTGAGGTTGTGCAGTCTCAGTGTTTCACTGGCTGAATTAGCTTCTTCATGTGCTGAATGCTGGAAAAGTTAATACAATAAATTTAGAGGGAATGACCACAACTGCTCGACTTCTGAGTTGGTTTGAAGGTGCTAATCATCCAGCAATTGTGCAAAGTGAGATCGTTGGGCAGAGCAATGACTGACCACACCAAAGGAGAATTAGGATTGCCTCAAGTAAAAACCTATTTTCAATGACATTTAAAAATGTCACAGTTGCTGAAACATTATCATACATACTTGCATACAGTTAATATGTGAGGCGAAACATTGCACGTACTATGCTGGGAAAAGCATCTTATTTCTGCATGTGTAATGCTAGAGGTGCACACCGGCAGCCCATATTTGTTAGATACAACACCTCCTTCTCTATAATTTCTTCAGAATGTCTGCTGTAATTGGTAAAGCATTGTTGTGAATGACACGAGCACAAGAGAGAAAGTTGGTGAGTTTGTGTAGGTGCTGTGAATTATAGTAAGTTCTCTGCACCAAAGTCATCAGCAATGACATGTCCGACTTTCAAGGAACTATATGTTCTGTCGTGGCCAACTGTGGTAAGGAGTTGCCAAGGTACATTGTCTGTGTCGCTCGTACACACTCAGCACTTTGGCACTGTAATAAAAACAGTTGGTGTAAAATTAGTACAGTTGCCATTGATAGTCTACATGCATTTCTAAACTACACAGAAATTCTGAAACAAAGAAAATTTATACAAGTGTACAAAAATTAAAAAATATATCAATTGTTATTACATAAAGTAAATAAGTGACACTCTCAGGAAATTGCAAATGAGAGTTGTATGATTGTAATGAGGAACAAATTAAGTTCATTTATGTATAACAGATATGGAAAGCAATGGTGTGTCGCAGGCAGACAGCAGTCCCAATGCAGAGATGAACCGGCGTGGGGACGGCGGCGGCCGCTCACAAAGACGCGGGGAGCGCACCACAAGGCAGGGCCGAGGCCGCAAGAGACAAACAGATGAGTGCAATGGGTCGCCGTCCCCTCCTCCAACACCGGTCAACGAGGCAGTGGGGTTCGACACCCAGCCCAGGCTGGTGTTGGTGAGTTTTTTGTGGCAGTAATACTTAATTGTTGCTTTCAGACAAATTCCGAGATACAAATATCTCAATTTGATTATAATAATTGCTGTTATGTGAACCATCCTTAACATTTTTTTTTTTTAATTTTGGTTTTTACCTGTTGTTGTGACACAGTTGCAGCTGTAGTACAGTCTTTTTTTAAATTGCTTATTTGGCAAGATGTGCTCCCATGCTGCAGGTTTAGTATTTTGAGCACTTAAAGTGTATTTTCGGTGATGTTAGAAAGGAACGTATGTTGGTTTATAGAATGTATGCATCCCTCAGAGCGAACCCAGCACAGTGATCAGCAGCAGTAGTATCTTCAGCCACACATCCATGGTCAGCACTGTTGCAGACACACAAGACGTGAAAATGCTTGAGAAAAGGTGCAGCCAGGAATCCCAGTCCACCATCAGAACGGCACCTGGGAATTGCGACACTGCACCTCAACAGAAGCCAGTTCAGACAGACTCTGCATCTGTTGCGAGTGCCAGGAAGCTCCCCAAGAAACGCAAGTACGAACCAACAGAGGTGGAGGAAACTGAGCATGTGCCCAACGAGAACCACTTTGTCGCTCAGACCCCCATGACAACTAGCATTTGCACAAGCGTGAGCGTGAACACAATCGTAAGTAGTGCTGGCATGTGCCTGACTCCACCCAACTCGCAGAGTCTCGTAGTAGTCGCGCCACAGCCGACTGCAGTGGACTATTCTTGTGTTGCGTCCACGTCCAGCACCATTCCGGAGATTCAGGTTGCGCAGCCGCTAAACCATGTCGCCCAGCACAGGCGAATCCCTACGCTTGGAATGATTTCAAGTGGAACGGTGGATGACTGCAGCTTTTCTCAGGTGAATCTTCTGCAATCGGAGGAATCGTACTCTGTACTCCAACCGTCAGAGAACAATCATTCGTTAAAGAAACATGGTGGTATGTCGTGGGGAGGAGGTAGGCCGGACATAGACCTGTCGGAGTGGGTGCAGCACAGGGTACTGGCCAAGCACGATGGGGTCTACCTCCCGGGCATAATTCACAGTGTAGTTGGCTCTGGAGAAGTGTGGATCCGACTGGACAGCTGTGACAAGGAACTGCTCATTTTCGGGGATTTGTTGGGGTCGCGCAAGCGGGATGTCATAAGTGATGCGTGCCCCTCGCTTGGACAGGTTACTACGGGTACAGAGGTGTGTGTGCGAGTTGCGGACTCTACAACCAGCCACCGAGTTTTCTTGGAGGGTGTGGTATGCAAGGTGTTAGCTTCCCCTGGCCAATCGTCTCCTGTTCAGTTCGTGGTGCGATTATTAGGCACAACCCACAATAAGGAGTACTACGCAAAGCGTGCAGACTTACGCCTTCTGTTACCACCATGGTGGGAGGAGTTGAAGGGACTGGAGGCAAGGGGCTTCCTCGGCCACACACCCACGTACCCCCTGCAGCTACATCACGTGGTGCCGACCCTACAGCCAGGTGGCAACAACAGCTCACGCAGTGCGGCCACGTCTCCACTGCACAGTCTTGCCACCCCGCTCAGCCTGCACTCCACCAGTACCGCCCTGTCCAATGGCAGCACGGACGAGCTGCGTCGTCGCCAGTACGATGACTTTGGGGAGAGTGATGATGATCTGCGGAAGGAGGATATCCTGTTCACGTCTGACGCAGGTAAGTATTGGTTCAAGTCTTTATCGTCAGTGCAGTTGCCTACTGTAATGGTAATTACTGTAATGATATAATACTGTTTAAGGCTATTTTCATATCTTGGTCGAGTCATATATTAGGCGTATTGTGTTGAACAGCTGTTATTTAAATAATTTTTAATTTGGATTTTAAAAATGTGTGTGCACTGTTGTACTCTAAATTTAAATATTTTATTGTAATTATATTAGCACATAACTCAGGTAATGGAATAAGTGTTTTCAGCCGAGTGTGCTGTGCATTCCTTGGGGCAGTTGAGGTTTCACACCTTGTTGACGGCACATTCCTGTCGCCTTAGAGCATGGATTTGTGCGGGGTTTTTAAGCCTTTTGTGTCCCGATGCGGGCTTCTTCTTTTAATAATTTTCAACGCAGCAAGATATTACGGCACACTTCCGTGGTAGACCAGGAACATTTACCGTATCTTTTGCTATCGTAACTGATAGAAACACTATTGGGAGAGTGTTTAGGCTAGGGAAAGATTGTGAAATTTAGAAGGGGCATTATTTGCTTGCAATATGTTAGCTTTGGAGTGAGTGTTAAGCCAACGAGTGATTGACAACTTAAGCTTTCCCCCAACCATGCTGGAACTATTGCTTTTTTTTTTCCTCTCTATATACTTCAGTCGTAAATTTCGAACAAATTTAACGGAACATATTTTGCATGACAACATTATTTTTATTAGCGCTTGCGTAATTGTTTTCTGGTAAAGTCATGTATGGCCATTTAGTACAAGCGGCACAGCCAAGTAATTCAACCAGGCATGATTTTAAAGAAATATCTGATCTGTCAACAAACGCTGACGAGCTGTGTGCAAACATGAAAACAATTTTAAGAAAATTCTGTGAGAAAAGAAAACATTTAAAAACATATTGATTGACGTAATGGTTGCATTTTTTAATGAGAAGGTAGTACATTGATTGTGGTAATTTAATTTTGTTTTGTAAAAGCACCTGCTTCGTTCTTTACTTGTTTTCTTCTCATAATAACTTCCAAAATTTACTCATTAAATTAAACCAAATCATTTTTTTTTGCATGTATATTAACTATCTCTTACAGCCCATGGAACATCTCCTAGAGGAGTTGGTAAGACAAATTGTACGGGAATAGTCAACCACACCCAGATACAATTTGTTTTCTTCTTACAACACTCAGCAGTTTATTTGTGTTATTCTCTTAAAGGAAATTTTTGCCTCCGCCTGGTGTGATGACTCACGTGACTCTAGGATGAGAGAGTAATATACAATATACAAATGGTATTGTGTGCAGTAGAGACAAATATTCAACTTTACACATGAAGGGCCTTATTCATAGTCGTGAGATAGTTCCGAGATGATCCTGAGATCATCTTGTGCCAGTTAGTCCAGGGTTGGTCCTATAGTCCGGACCAAGTGTTACCTTATTCATAAACGCCAAGTAACGTCGGACTAGATATAGTCCGCGTCTATGAATAAGACAAAAAATTAGTCCGACTATAATCCCGCACTAGTCCGGGTCAAAAACGACTATGAATAAGCCCCGAAATGTTTAATTAGTCCTTAATATTATCTGTAATGTACATATTTTTCTAACACTACTGCTATACCTACTACATATTTCTTCTGCCATCGGACTATTTCTTTACTGTGAACTGATGGTCAGCGATTAGAGGGGTTCATTGCTGTGGATACTCGAAAATTACAGGTAATCCACGATAATACATTGTCCAATTGCTATCCAATACCATAGTGTTGTTAAATTGGGATTGCAGTTATCTTAAATCAAGTTTTTTGTGTACTACATTTATTTAGTAAAACATAATTTTTTCTCCTCAAACTTGAAACATTAAATATTTTTCTGCATTTTTTGTTAGAGAAAAATTTTTGAGGTGCCGCTGTTTATAATAATTTTGCAAATAATGAGAATAATCAGGGTAGCCACACACTTTGAAAATTTGGAATTATCAGGGAAATTGTGGCCACCTGGAAATATCAGGGAATTTTTTTTTACTCGTTCATTTTGTGTTTCCGCAAAAGTTATAGGAAAGAATATAAGGCCTAATGGAGTTTAGAGAGCATTATAGCAGTTATTACCAAAAAATAACGGTCATGTAGAGGATTGTCAAATTAGTAGATATTTCTGCTGAATATTTTGTCAGTATACTGGCAGAAGTGTCAGAAAGGACTTGAAATATTTACCTTTTTTAAAAGCATGTGCCGTATAAAGTGCCAAAATGTTGTTTTCATACTTGTGCAGGGTGTCCACCGACAGGGAAAACCTGGAAAACAGGGAAAAGTCAGGGAATTTTCATTTGGGTCAGGGAAAAATTATGTATACAAAACAGCCCGGAATAAACATGTTTGTAGTACTGAATAATTAAATTATTGTAATTTAGTTATCGCAGTATATCAATTTATAAGGGCTTCTGATTACATTCACTGCTGGGAAACCTGATTTAATTTTATTGATATAAAATTGTTTTTTCTTATTTTATTCAACATATTGAGTCGCTTAGTATGCAGTCTGTGATTCAAATGCATGTATCCAATTCTTTTAATGTTGTTCCATTAAAGCTATTTATTTCAAATGTGCTGTGTTGATGTAAAATTATGGAATCAAATATACCAATTCAGCCAAGAAGTTAGGGCAGCTTGTAACATTTTGGGTCTTGAGCCCTTATGAGGATGAAGGAAGTTGGGAATAACCAGAATTAAGATTGGTATTAACCAGGATTAAGATAAGAAATATCCTTGAGAAATCTCACCAAAGTCCCAGCACTATTTTCACAAGCAAAATACAGGAGTGACCGGTTGCTGTGAAGCAATCACGCTAGCCATTTGGCCGATGCAGGCCTTAAAAAGTACCAGTTTTGTCGATAATAGGTCAGGGAAAATTAACAGATATTACCTGGAAAACAGGGAAAAGTCAGGGAATTCCAAAACCGAATATCTGTGTACACCCTGTTGTGAAAATCAGCGAAATTTTTGGTTTTTTGTCAGTGAAATCCATTTTAATTGCGAGGTAGATGGCACCTTGCAATGGGTATATATTAAAACTGAACCTTTTTTTTTTTTTTTTCGAAAAAAAAAAAAACATTACGTCATTTGCAACATAAATAGTTAAGGATTAGAAAATACCAATTTAAAGAGAACCTGGTCAAATACTCTTCCAACACAATTGCTGTTTTAGTTATGCTAGATGCGCAGTGCTTTATTAACGGGAAAAACTTAGTTCAGCAAGTTCAGCGGTTACAATCATATGTCAACAAACATTTAAATTACCCTTAAAGCAACTTGAATTATGCAGATTACACACGCACATCATGAGAATGTTATGAACAGAATACAATTTACACAAGAATATACAGTGAAACATTAGACTTTCCGATAGCATATTATGCTGACATAACTACTTGAATACAGTCATATGACCCTATATAAACTCCTGTCATTCAGAAAATTTAGCTTACTACTATTGTCAAAGTTTGTAATTACTAGAACATGTAGACAGAGATGCACAAGTACTTACAGAATCAGTTTTTGCAGGTGGGAGAACACAAAACGCAGTTGGACAACACATTTTTCGTGTGGTTGTGACGTTTTGCTGGCTAAGTCCTCCCCGCGGAAGCTGGCCTGGCCAGCGAAACATCGCAAATGCACGGGAAATGTGTTTTCCATTGCGTTTTGTGTTCTCCGACCTGCAAAAACTGATTCTGTAAGAACTTGTGCGTTTCTGTCTACATATTTTAGTAATTAGTTGCCTAGCAGCCATTTCTCATCTTTTCTTTGTTTACGTGACAAAGTGTCACCCTCATACGTGAATCTACACACGACAGTGACAATATTTCAGTAATGTTATTTTGTTTAGCATTTATTTTCATTTTAACCTCAGAATAAGAACAGACAATTTAAGCGGCTGCGAGGTTTCGGCACGTCTTGCGCGGGCTCCAACATGTATAGCCACAACAATTAACATTTGACTGTAATGTCACAAGTAGCTAAACCAGTCAGGAATCCACAGCAAATTGACATTGTAGAAGTGTGTTTCACACAGACACAAAAATAACGTGATGCACGTCATGATGCAACCTTAGAAGTGCATCAGTTACAGAAATAAACAAAATACATATACGTATTAGAAAACCCCTAAACACTAGCCGAAACAGTGAATTTTTACAAGGTGGTGCTAAAGCAATAATTGGGAAAATTCCTACAACAAAGTTACACTTATACCATAAAAAAGCCGCCACTGCTCTTCATGAGAGGGCGTAGTCCCCGAATACCCTAAGATGGAGCATGCGTACTCGTATGTAATCTACAAGGCAATCCGCCTCCGAACGTAGTAGGTAGGGAAGTAGAAGTAGGCCCAACCACACACCACAACAGCTCACTCGCCATGAGAAGGGGGGACGAGAACCTAATTGGATATCTGAGCAGCAAAAAAAAACGCCTCTCGAGCCCATTAGTATAACGTAGAGTTGCAGAAGTTAAGTGGGTTCATAAACTTGCCACCGACGACGCCATGTTACTTGTACCACAGGTGCAATTACTTTGACGAGAAATATGGTAATTCGTGGATATGGGCTGCACCACATAAATCATCGGTAAAAAGTCATTAGGCTCTTTGTAAAAAAAACATGTTAGTACGAACAACCTACCCTATATTCGTGCTCACTGTTATGTTGTATCCTTGTATCTGAAGGCCAGGCAGCTTTTTACCTAATATTATTTTCTGCTTAGTTTTGTCGTTTACTCACATGAATCACTCCATATCTGCGAATTTCCTGACATCCTGTATACTGTAATGTGTAAAACAGTTTTCGAGGCTGGCCAGTAAATATATTTCCATGTGGAGGTACTTTTTATTCTGATATAACAGGCAGTTTGGCTGTCAATTGTTTAGAAGTCACCTGTGACAGAGAGAAACATTGCTGTTGCCATTGAAGCAGGACTGCCAACGTAACCTGTCAATAACTATAATTCTTACTGGAGACAGATGGTAGCCTAAGGTTGTTCAAGTGATCATTAAAATTGTCACATTGACATATTTTATGTCTCACTAACACTCCAGACGCAGGACAGTGTGTAGCAAGTGTTGAGATATTGTGGGGCCACAAAGCTGCTGTCTGTTCTTATTATGCAACATAGCGCCTCATCATTGCAGCTTACCGCGTCATAGAAGGAGATCTATACTTGTTATCACCGACGTTCACCACTGTGAGTCAACTGTTCTCATAACTATTATAAACTTGATATCACTTATAATCACGGGGAATGTTGCTATTTGTTAATAAAAATATATTTGAATGTTAAAAATTGTTTTAGTTTTAAGCGTTCCAAAGTTGTTATTAATATTTTATTTTCCTTATTGAGTAATATTTTAGTGGTATATAAACATAACGCAAATTATTTTTGTAACTTTTATCACGCAGCCCGCGATATCTCATTTTAGTTTAAATAATTTCATTTCAGTGAATCCGTTGGTTTATGTGAGGTGCATAATTGTGTTTTTGGCCGTTCAGTTATGTGTATACTAAGCATGCTAAAAATTGTTCATAAGGTGAAAATGTTGTCAATAGCAACGTCTACACAACAAACAGTATTTCGTAGAAATATGGAATTATTGATTACACACTTGGACAGCCTTAACTCCTTCAGTGTCGGTTTTTTTTTTACAATGTTTCAAAACATATTCAAGTTTTTTGATCACATTAAACAATAAATATGTATTTTTAGGCAATAACTTTTTTGTACTTATTTGCAATTTGAGATATCTCGTGCATATATCTTAAGGAGTTAAACTACAAATGTTTGAGCTCACCGTTATCACCAATTCTCTTTTCACTTTGAGGGCTTCAGCACGAGTGTGACTAGTAGTGAGTGTGTTGTTGTGTGCACAGACGGAGGCAAGCTGTCTGGTAGCAGCAAGCGGAGCAGCATGCAGTCGCGCGGGAGCACGTCTAGCCTCGTTGACCAGGGCAGCATCACGCCGCGCTCCCAGCCCGCCACACCCAGGTGCGTCCCCCTGCACTATCTCTATCCGTGCAACTAAATAATTAATTAGTAGTATTATAAAACCATTGTTAGTAAACCAGTGTTCATCCAGCTGTCTTGTTTCATACAGTGACGTATGCAGGGAACACCTAAGAGTGGCTATAGCCCCACACCTATTGCCAACATTTCAGCTTGGTGGCTTCGCTGCCATAGGAGAAATATATCAGTTGAATTAAAGTTCACAGTTGTGTTTTACTTTGGTTAAGTTAGCCCAGCAGTTTTAGTTTGCATTCACACTTCAGCAATCACAGCCTTCTGGGGGTTATGAGTGTACATAACTTGTACTGTTAATTTTTGCTTTATGACAATGTATTTAAAAAAAAAATGTTACCGTCGTATCCTCACTCTCCCGTTTTACAGAATCCTTAAGTTATTGTGAAAATTGTTGCATACACCTTTTTTTTTTTTTGCCAATATGCATAAATAAAATGTATTGAATAAACAGTGTAGTGAGGTTATGCAGTCTATTTCCAAAGGGTTCCTTATTAATGTAAATTGATTTTCTCTAAGCGAAAAATTTTATAAAATTTTGGCATAACTGCATGGTATGAATTTTGGTATGAATGTTGTCATTGTTTGTAGAAATTATAGCTTGTATTACACAACTAAGATTAGGAAGGATCCAAAGGCCATTATCGGCAATTGTGGCATGTGGGCAAGAGCAACTTTGGAAACTGGATATTTGTCTTTTGTATGTACAAGAATTTATTTAGTCTGTAGGGCACAATTACAGTACTGTATTTGTGTTTGTGCTTTACATACTTACTATATGTCTCAGTGTTGATATTAGTAGTTTTACTGCAGGTTCATAATTTGAACCTCATTGGTTGGTTTTGTCTCGGTTAGGCCCTCGACTGCTACAGGTTAATAGAGACTGCATGTTAAGAGATACAGAGGCTACTACTACCAACATGTGCAGTATTGTTTCTCATCTCTTATACTCTGCTTATAGTCTGACTAACCTTCTCTTATCCCATCTCATGTTCTTTAAGTATATTTTTATCTCAGAATTACAGATTTTGTTTTTAGAGTTGTAAAGGCTGTCATGTGAACAACTTTTACGCAGGGATGTATTTTTTTATTTTTGTGTACTGGCTAGTTTGACATTTAGTGGCAGCGGGAAATACTGCAGGGTGTCTACCGGTCACAGACGTCACCAAAAAGTTACTGAATTTAAACGATGTCACGGAAGTCATGAAAAAGTCATTGAATTTAACAAAGAGTCACAGATTTTGTAAGTGGGCAGTTGAGCGCTGTGTAGGAACTAGAAGTTTATTTTCACATGTTTAAATTGTGCTCATTTATTTGTAGCTTCGAAAAACTAGTGAATACTTCACAAGGAATTCTCTGAAAGTTCAACCTTTGTGCTGTACTGTGTTCGGTACTTGTGTCCTTGTAACGATGGCATATCCAGATATTGTATGTGTGCTGGAAGAGTCGAATTAATGCAAAAATGACACCGTCGACGAGTTCAAACTTAGTCACTTATGCATTTCCCGGGAGTATATTCGTAAAATTGCTGCCTGATTGTTGAAGAGAGCAGCATACAATATCAAAATGTTAGAGCTAGAAAAAGAGAAACTGCTGGAAGAACTGCTCAAAATTGAGAGAGAGCTGAAAAACTAAGAAAATTATATAGTCATTGTTTTTATAGTTCTTGTAAATAGTAAATTTTTGCAACTGTGATGACGTTGTAAGTGATTACTGCATTAGGCATAAATACATAGGTCACAACAACTTTTTTAATGTCCCTGTAGTTCATCAAAATAGTCACTGAATTTTGTTGGATGGGTTGGGCAGACATCCTGTACTGTCATACACAGGCCTACAAACACAACTGTCGAATATTGTAATATTTATATGAGAGAGGCTATATACAGTGTTTGCAATGAGCATGGGCTTGACTGTTTGTTTCTTGTTGGTATGTACCATCCATCTGTGCCATGTTGTTGGCTCCGCAGACAATATTTGTAAGACTTTTATTTCTTTTATTCCACTTGCAGAATTGGCGGAAGTTGTATGAATATTTATTTTTGCTGTGTAGTGCTGGGGCATTTTGAACGTAGGGTTTGTATTACTAACTCAACAAAGAGAGATAGTGAAAAATAAAATATGGTCCATCCACGTAGCAATGTGAACCAGTTTTCTTCGTTACTGGGTGCAGTCATCTTCATGTAATGCACTTTGTAACACTGGAAATTACAGTTGTGTTTGTACAGGTATAAGCTTGTAAATTTCACCCCTTTAAGTTACGGAAGTGCAAAATTACAATACGTAAAAACGCTGAGGATGTAGAATTAAATTCTTTTAATCAGACTTTTTCAACAGAGTTGCCGGAAGGGTTTTCTGTAAATTGTTGAGCATTCACAGTGAAACAAATTATTTCGTGTTAAAATACAATTTTATGTTATATCAGATCTTTAGTGCTGAAAGTAACAACGATGTTTTACTATAAATACTCTATCTGTGCTGTAACACACAATTTAAGTGATTTGAAATAATTACTTAAATATGACATTAGTTTGTATAACTTATGTAAGTCCTAGTAATAAGGATATTGTGCACTTCTACAATTATTACATGTAAGTAATTCATACATGAAATTCACATCATTTATTACAAATAAATCTGCAAGAATAAGTTGCATTGTTCTTTGCCGTGAAGAGTCAGTACAAAATTAAAAGATTATTTATACCAAAAATGCTAGACGTGAAGAATATTTAGACACAGAAAAATGTGCTGCAATTGACAATATCATATTCAATTTTGAATCATTTGACAGCTACAGAAACCTACATGACTCAAAACTTTAAAAGCACACTAACAATTTATTATGAGTGTGTTATGTATACAGATGATTGTCACACCTTCTCATTGCGTAAACATGGAAGGCCCTAACATTGGTATTTAGAACAGTGTGCATTTGAGACAAATATGGAATATGCTGGAATTGGTTTTATAACAATACAATTTAGAAATAACAAACTATTTCCACAGAATGAAATGTCACGTCCATGAACTCCACATATTGGGCAATCAAAGCAGTCGGAACAACTCATTAATTAAATTAATTTTCGTTGATGACATGTGAAACATTTGTGCAAACTGGTCAACAACATGAGGAATGCAAAATTCAGAAGCAACTTACTGAAACAACAAATTTACACAAACACTATATGATGCGTACTTACATTTATCCCTTTGGTAAAAGCTAGAGAAGGACTAACAGAAGACTTGGAAGCCCACTCACTTGGCCATATCACTGTGGATGCGGGCATGCGCCGGTGGAAGAGGTGGAAGAGTAGAGGGGGCACAAAGAAATCACTGCAAGTTTATGGAAAACAAAGAAAATAGCATCTCAAACAAGACAGTAAGTACATAGCTCATCAAAATCCAGCTGTGCCCTGCACCCCACCTTTGCTGACATGCTCAGGTACTATATGGTGCAAAACTAATATAAAGAAATTGATCATTCAGTTACTACAAGAAGAATGTTGAGGTGACTATAGGCATTTACGATAAGTCAAGATGTTGGGATAGTTAGTGTTAATTTTTAACTTTATGTGTTTACAAACAGTAACCTTAGTAAGTAACCTTACTAAGCGAAGTGAAGGTGTTAGCATTTCTGGATCAATGTTGATTGAACAGGCAAAGACATAGTGATTCTATTTTTTATTTCCGTGATTTATCATCATAGTCATTCACCATGTACTCTGTATGTATATGCGTAGTTGTTAACACAATTCAGTAATAAACTTGTGGCTGTACATGTAATCTAAATGCTGCCTGAAACAGCAGCGGTCATTCCAAACTCGTTCCTTTATCGAAAGCACTGTATGGACGCGCGTACAATTTAATACAGCAGCTTCAAAAACAATGTGAAGGTGTGGTATCGATGCCAAATATACTGCCACCTCCAACTTTACATTTTTATGTCTTGAGAAATATTTTTTCCATTTATTGTATCACATAAGAAACAACACGTGACAGTAATGAAAACCAAATGACAGTGCACGTCAAACACCTTTGTGTGTATCTCTCTCTGTGTTGGCTCGCTCTTGTTAGTGAATCACCTAGCTCCAGCACATCCTTGGCAAGGTCACTGCACACTGACTGCAGCCATCATGTGTCGACACTCTACCCCATCCCAACACCTTCGAGACGAAGCACATGACGACAAATTTATACTATGAGTAAGTTTAACATTTGTGAACTTACAGCATTGTGGTGAATAGTTCAATATATTATTTTAATGTGTTTTGTTTTTACATTCTGACAGAAAACCTGTCAGAGAGGAGTTGTTGCGCACTATAAAAAATGCTGCTAGATTTTTTCGGCTATCAACCATTACAATGAACTCCTGTTATTCGAAAATTTCTGTTATCCGAAATGGTTCAGGTCCCAGTCATTTTCGATACGGGATGCTCCACTGTTTTATGATTACGAATTTAGTATGACTGTGCAACTTGTCTCTGAAAGTTATAAAAAATCTGCTGCTCTTATATTTACTCAAATATTTTACCAATGTACAAAAAAAATGATATGAAGGGTTATAGGATGTACATTATGAATTCCAGTCATCTGAAAATACTCTGTTGTTTGCAGGTCTGTAATTATAACGTGGCCAACTTCTGGTGATTGGGAAATACGTGTCATTCACAAATGTTAGTCATTCAAAATGGAATACGTAACCAGGTATCCTGTGTTTTTATAGATTTCTGATGCTTCTGGCTGTTCCAGCCAGTGCCATTGTTTTGAAGGATACTTGGCGATCTGGTTCACAGATATACGCACTCTGAGTGTATGCTTTTTACAGGATTGGCTTTTGACATGAACTGATTTCATCATAATCTGATGTGATTTCAAGCTTGTGGTAAGATCGGTTGGTAAAACACCTCCATCGTCTTCTGTCCTCCTGCCACTCCTTCTCTATCACTGTCTCCCAGTCATCTCCTCTTTTATTTTTGCTCCTACCACCTGTTCCTCCCATCTCTTACTTGGTCTTCCCGTAGGCCTTCTTCCACTGTACCTCAGTTCCCTCATTTTTCTCGGCATCCTCTCACTACTCATTAACACAGCCGTACCACCTTATTCTTGCTTCCTCTATAACCTCTGGGATCCCATGGACATGAACTCTTTCTTCAAACACTTTGTTCCTCAATTTGTCTCTTCTTCATGAACTACTGTATTTTAAATGAATCAGAAGTTCAATCTGGATTGGTAATTTATTCCATATTGTGTCTCTCTTATGTCAATGTAGGCATTACAGTTTTACATTAAACTTTGCTTCCGTCTACCACCCAGGTGTTTGAAGAAAATTACTTTATTGTCTTTATACTGTCAAACTAAAGCAGTCTTAGAAGCAAAGTACGTATATGGTTTTTATTTTTTACACAATACAGTATGTCCCCAGTTAAAAGTTTTTAAAATTCAATCATGGTCTAGATTATTACTTTCGTAATCATGCAGTATAGACGTGGGATATTGACATTTAGTGTATCATCGGGCTGCGTTCTTTACTGTTGTCAGAAGACAAAAAACTTAGTAGCACATCATGTCCTCAGAATTTGGGAAACTACACGGAGTCATTGAGATCAATGTGTGTACACAAGTAATTTACTGTAGGTTTCAATCTGAATTGAAGTCTTTTATTTTACTTGTTTTCACTTTACAAGCCCTTATTCCAAACTGGTAGCACACAACAAACCTCAGCACTTAACTTTATATAAAATGTAATTAAAAGATTATATAATTTTGCACAGGGCATACAGCCTTGTGGCGCGTGACCGACCGGCCCGGCAACACAACTCTTTTTCGGTAACAAGATGGCGGAGAGGGAAGCTGCCGTTACACAGCGCGCAGGATATCTTGATGCCTGATCAGTGATCAACCATTATGATAGCCTTGGCAGGCAGATTTGGGAAAGTTAACCAAAAAATCTAACTGATTAAAGTTGAAGTTAATGCCTTAAAAATTAACTGATTTATTAAAAATATTAACTGATAAAAGTTAAAGTTAATAGAAAATTAACTTATTAAAGTGGAAAATTAGTGTGTCCCAAAATATTTGTATGGAGAAAAATAAAATGTTACACATGCGTGACCACAATACCAAGAAATTCTTTATTTTAACACCTTGAAAACCATTTAAAAAAATTGCTGTTTCTTTCGGTTTCTGAAAAAAGTAAGAAATTCCCGGCCACTGTGACATAGTAAATGTTATAAATAAAAACCGTTCAAATAACAGATTAAAGTAATGTTTACAAACTGTGCGCTGCACCAGACCTACAAAGTATATAGTGCTCTTCTTATGTTCCTTCGTTTACGAGAAAAAATAATTGTTTGCTATGTTATCGATCTGCTGGTCGAGACAAATCGACTGTGGCGCCACCTACAGTATCATGTTCATTTGACTCAACTTGCATCGTGTAGCTAGTGCTAGGTGTCATTTGTGTAGTGTTCGGTGTATAAACCGAAAGTGCTATTTTAGATGTTAATATTGTGTGTCGTGTTGGACTCTGAAGCCATCAAGTTATTTTCTAGTGCATTCATCGGTTTGCAGAAACTAACTTGTTACTTTTAATCGCCAGCCAATAATTTTAATGATTAAAATTTTAAATGGGATTGTTTTGAAAGTAGCGATTAAATTTAAAAGTTACCCAAATGTTTAACAATTACATTTAATCGTTAATCCCAAATCTGTTGGCAGGTAGGGAGGGAGAACCAGCTTTGATTGCGTGGAGAATGTGTTCCGAGACACTTCATGTACCACCCTGACTGAAAACATTAATTGCTAGATGCTACTGTCAACCGTGACTTGTTTGCTGTTTAGCATTAAACAGACAATAGTAAATTGGATACAGTATGTCATGCGAGTTCTCTGCAAGTTTGCAGTAATAGTTATTTGGATTTATTTATAATGCAAGGTTTTTTTTGTGAAGGACAATACAATACTAGTAGTACGGGAAAAGATTGGGTGTCATTCTGTAATCTTGTCAAAATATTAGAGCAGGAGTATTTCAGTCAAAATGTGCATTTCAACATTGAAATTGACAAAACAATTGAAATGGTCGACACTATCTGTCAAAATTTGAACTTTTTCGAAGATGAAATAGAAGAAATTTGATCTTGGGGAGAGTGAGTAAATTGGTGAGTTTATAAATATGTATATAACATTAGTCAATGTATTGGTTTGTGTGTACTACTCTTGTTTTGAAGGGACAGAATTGGAATTCTTCTGGGAAGTGAGTAAATTGGTGAGTTTATTAATCTAAAACATTAATGAATATTTTTAGTTTGTTTTTTAGTATTCTTGTTTGTTCCCCCAGCACACTCCTCGCAGGTTTTTGACGTCACGCAATTATCAAGTTATCCTGCGGGCAGTATAATGTTCCATACAAACAAATGTCTTGAAGTAGTTTTCAGTCTCTAATAAAGAAAAATTGTTAAAAAACCTTGCAATCCTAAAACTTCTTTCAGTTACTGTACAACTTATTGAGGGACTGGCTGTGGTATTGTACATTTACTGAATACAGTGGTTGTGAGCAGACATGTTTGTAAGTGAAGTGTGTTGTACACTGTATTGGTAAGCCAACCTGCTGGCATTGCAGCAGAACTGGGAGTGCGTACTTTGAAAGTACTGTGCAATGCTGCTCGGGTGTTTTGTGCGCATACTAATCTCTGAGTTGTCTACTTTGACGAACAAGAGGTTGTGGTGCGTGGCCTGTTTGTAGGAGAGCCCTCGACCTCTCTGTAAACTACAGTAAGGTAGCATGTAACACGCTACTGTCGCAAGGACATTGTTTAACTCTTATTATTCCTTAGTAAGCAGAAATGTATAATCCTTCATGTTCACCTTAACTTATAGCAAACTTGTATTGTGTGGGTATGGCTAGCATAGGTCTTGTGTACTATCTAGTACTGAATAGATGTGGTACCACTTGAATTTAATTTAATAATATTATATAATTTTTTTTTATGTTCTCAAATGTTTAAACAAACTTGGCCTATTTGAGAGGATAAAATATGTTGGAATGGCCATACAAAGCATTTGATATTAGTTGTTAATTAAAATACGATTCTTTTAAAATATGCAGGAACCTAACCTTCTGTAATGTTCCTCAGAAGTGACAGAAGTAGAGTAAGTAAGTGGTAAGAAGTGTAGAATACTGCAGGACAAGTTAACTGCATCATTTTTGATGTATGATATGTCTCTACTAACCAAAGACAGGCATAACGCTTGTTCTGTTGATTGTTTGTGTGCAACATTTTAACATGGTGAAGGCTGTAAATAGCTTCACATTAAATAAATAGTTTTTTCTTTTATTTCTTATTAATTGCATTGTACATGGGACAAGTTGACTTTGGTGCTTAATGGTAACTTAACTAACCTTTTGAACCTGCGAGAGTATGACATTTTGGATTTGTTAAGGCAACGGACAGTGAAAATTAAATGTTTTGTGGAGTTTTAAAAAATATTTTCCATGAATGAAAACGTATTTTAGGGATTTTTAATAAACTGATGTTCAGTGGATTTGTATGTATGATAGCGAAGGAATGTTTTGTATTTCCTTCCATGAGGGGCAGCTTATCTCACGAGTGATATGAAGAGATATTGACGAGGCTGTAGTCAGTGATGTAGAAGGGCGGTTTAGGATGGTAGGAGCATGCTGCATCTGCAACCAGCCGCAGAACTTCTACCAGAGGGAGACGGCAGGACGCTCTTTGTTGGTGCTTAGTGTGTGACAGTGGAGGTGCTGTGACTCGGTCCGACATTTAACTTTGGTTGGCACTTGGTTCCTCTCATGTGGTCGACCTCAGACACCTTCGTGTAGAGTTTCTGGTACATGCAGTAGAACCTCGCTATAATGACCCCTGGCAGCTCCTGAGAATAGGGTTCTTTTAAAGAGGAGGTAGTAATAAATAAATACAGTAAGTCCCCTATTTCGACCCAGATTGTTCACATGAATATGATCTATATGAACAGGTGGTCATAATAAAAGGGGTTTTACTTTACTGGTCGTTAAGACCCATTCCCTGCACAGATAGTGGAAGTTGTTGTGAAGACCGAAAGAATGCCTAATTCGCCAATTAGGAGATGAAGATGCAGCTAGTAAAAGGTGATACTAATGTAGCAGACATGGAGCTGCCAATTGACAGAAGTGAGTGCTCAACTAGAAAGTTGAGAAAAGAGAGGTGTGGGGGCAGCAGAACATTAGAGACCTGGTAAATGTCGTGAGTTCAACGACCAGCTGGCCGGACACATGCCTGCAGGTACCACTTGTTCCTTGGCTGCAGTTCCAATGAGTGATTATCGTTGTACACTGGCCAAGTATAGTGGAAATCTTGGGTTTTATGCTGATTTGTTATTGGATGCAGTCCTCAAAGATGAGCCATATAAATGGTGGCCAATCATAAAAGCAGCTCACATGTACAGGAGTTTAAAACTTCCTTCTTCTGAAATGAATTTGTGAAATTCCCAGGTCTTTATAAACCATTCTTTGCATAGCATTGTTACATATGCGAGAGCAAATATCTACACAACTATCTTCATGGCGCTGATCCAAGTATGATGCCAGCTCTGTTGTAGGAATGTCTTTCAAGTGGACCGTGCCCAGAATGATGAAGTAGGAATAGTGACTATTGCCATTCTGCTAATAGTGTTTCACAATAAACATGGCAAGATCTCAGAAGGTGTTGGAAGAGAAGCAAGCTTGTAGGATATGTAGGCCCAGCTCTGAGAAGCTCTCATAGAGGCTGGTAATGATGAGCTGGGACACAAACCACGGACATGGCAGAACCTCGCTTTGTCAACTTATGCATCACCTATCAGTATGGCCACCTCTGGCCTTACTATACACGCACACTCTTTATGTCCATACGCACACATATAATTATTTGTCATATCTGAGAATACACTGCACGCAAAATGTGTTAGCAGGAAACAAATAAACAATGCTCCATGGAATACACGCTTAGAGCATGTATGTACAAATACTTACTACTCACACTCTGCATTATGAAACAACATACTCTATAATTTCTGAGTGACAGTGCGCAAGTGCGAATTTTTGTGTAATTTGGATCATTGCTTCAGTCTACCTGTGTCACTCTCACTAGTCTACATTACTACAAAGTGAGGATTAGTTCGGAATGTAAAGACAGTGTACCACCAGAACTCACATTTCAGTTTCGGTTTTAATATTGATGTTGGTTGTGCAATTGGCATTGCACACTTTCTTGCTATTTTTTCTTTGTAGCCACAGTGTAATTGAAATGGTAGGCCGTAGTGTGTACAGCCTGTATTTAATTTTTTTATACTTCCGGCTGTAGTTTTTTGTTATCTCCTTACTATTTTTATGTACTTTAAATGCAATTTAATAACACTGGAGAAAAATTATTTACAGTAGTTAAACACTTATGTTGCCTGAGAAAATATATGTGAAATGTGGCACAGGGTATGTTTTTATTTAAATAGCTGTATTTTAATGGGCTGTTATTTGTGACTTATGAATGTAATTTTTTGTTCATACTGCTGATAGTTTTACTTGACTTGTGAAATGTGGAACAGAGCTACATGTTTTGTTTTATTTTGTTTCAAAACTGGGAATATTGTCGAGTTCCAAACTGGGTAAGCATAAGAGTGTAGTGTTGTGCGTGGTTATGTGGAACTCAAGTGGCACTTGTATTACAGAGCTGTAGAACTAGTGTGGCACAGTTGCGTGCTGTAGTGTTGAATGTTCGACAAGGGCTTGCGCTCGTGGTAGGAGAGGATGTGACTAATTATACTGCATGTTAGGAATCTCTGTGTCTTTTGTTTCGTGAGGGTGATTACCACTACTAGTTGCACTGGTGTCGGGATGATGTCAAAATCAGCTTATTAAATTTTGGGTTCCCAAGGAAACCCACATGCTCAGCGTCTAGAAAAACTATTAACCAAAAAATATCACCTGCATGCTAGTACCAACATAAATTGATTACACAGAACTACTACCACAATCACACAACTTTCCACAAAAGAGTATACTTCATGTTTAGAATAGGTTCCATCCAAAACAAACATGTTACGTATTATTTTTAACAGTTAATTATCATAGGTAAAGTACTCTTTTTATTTGTCTCCATCCTGACACTAGTTCAACGAACGTTGGAAATTTTTCCTTGCCGGGCTCGTTCATTACAAATTTGACTGTCTTCCTAACTTGTAGTAGAATTAATGTTGTTGAGGTGGCATGAACTACGTTAACCTCAACAGCTGCGAGCGCTGACTGTAGCGTAGTTGTGTTGGCGGTCTGTTACGGGGCCGAGCATGCTGGTGATGGGTTGTAAAGTAATGTGTATTGCTTGGGACATGATTGGCAAGGAGCGTTGACTGTAAGGTGATAACATCGGTGATGGTGTACTAACATGCTAGTTCTTAGCACGTGTTGGTGTTGCTAGAGGGTTTACGTGCAGTAGTCCAGAGCCAGGGTAGCTCCTGATTGGCTGCAGGTAGCAGTATTTGCTACCAAGTTGCACAAGACTACAGTAATGCAGGTGTTTCTCGAATATTGTGTTTTTGAAACCATGAACTGTAAATGGGCGTACGTTAATGTCAAAATCTAGGGTTACTGTCATCTTGTCAATTTCAGGGGTAAATGTTAATCAGTTTTCGTATTTGTTTTATTTCTTCTATACTGCAGAAAAGTTTATTATTATTAATTTTTGGATGCCTATATATGACACTTTGCTTTGTACTGCTGTTTTTTATTACATTACAGTTAACATTTCATTGAGAATGTAGGGTCTATATCGTGCAGTGAAGAATTTTTCTTTATTTCATCAATTGTCTCCATCACGTTCATATTTCCCAGCAAATGTTATGAAAGCACATTAGTTTTTAATTTCTGTATGTTTGAGTTCATAGTTTATCGTTTACGTTATTTTGTGAGAAAAGTAATAACTATAAATAATTTTCCTTTTGCATCACCAGTTTTTAAAACCATTGCACCCCTTAAACCTCTTAAAAGTTTGTCACTTCATCAATTTGATTTATCATTGCTGCATTGTAGATTTTTCTGGCAGTTAATTTAGTCTATGAATGTTGCTAATATTATCTTCCTTTCAGCTTGTGCAATGTGTTTAAAGTATGTAAATTTTAAATTTCTAACATTGTCTCCCTTCAAAAGAATGTGCAGAAAAATTCATATGGTTTAGTTAATTTTTTTTTTTTTTTTTTTTTTTTTTTTTTTTTTTTTTTTTTTTTTTTTTTTTTTTTTTTTTTTTTTTTTTTTTTTTTTTTTTTTTTTTTTTTTTTTTTTTTTTTTTTTTTTTTTTTTTTTTTTTGCCAGTAAGATCACCAATATATTGTCATTCGTGCATTTGGTAGTAGGAGAAATGAGCGTGTACTGATGACAGATTTTTTTACTTTGTACCTTGTTAAACTCGGGGAGGAATTGGAGGTTTGTGGGCTGGTGTGTGAGAATGTGGCAATTTGGGCATATCTGAATGTAGTAGACTTGTAAATAGCAAATAACCACTCTAGCGCTTCCCACTAAATGCAGGGACAGGGAGTCGTAGCTCTTCACGACATTGTCCTATCTAATTGTGTGGGTTATTGGTGTGTGACCTAGATCGCAAGCCGCCACGCCTCATAAGTATAAGAAGGGAGACGTTGTTTCCACTCCCAGCGGTATAAGGAAAAAATTTAACGGGAAGCAGTGGCGTCGGCTGTGCTCGAAAGACGGGTGCACGAAGGAGTCCCAGCGCCGAGGCTACTGCTCTCGACATCTCAATCTTAAGGGGAACACGCTGCGCGCTGGCCCAGCCAACTTCCCTAGGTCAGTCTCTCAGCCGCCCGGGCGCCATGAGCTCGGCACGCCTCCTTTGCCCCCTCTGCGGCACCAAGGGTGACCACGCCCCCCAGGGGCTTGCTTGCACGCTATTGCTATGATAGGTCTACAAGAATTCATGTGGTATAATTAAATTCAACTCTTGGCAATATAGGGCTATATAACTTAAAACTGATGTGCGGGGTCTGTTTGCAGCGAAACTATGGCGCTGTTCACTAGTATTCAACTCAAACAATGGCACTTTAAATCAATGCTGTCAAGTTGTTGATATGTTTGCAAGTTTGGTTGTTGGCTGTAATGAGCCTACGAGGTGATTGTTACTACCGTGAAGCCACCAAGTTGACAGTAAATGCTGTATTCAGCTTGCAAGTTCCCAGAAGTGAATGAATGCCCTGCACCAACAGAGACGGACGGTAACGGTGGTCACCCAGTTATAAGGGGCGCATGCCAAACTCATCTCACCCGAGAGACGTAGATTAACTCATTATTCATGTATTATCTCTGTGAAAAATATTCATTTCAAAATTTTACATGATACAGAAATTAAATATTAGAGTTGAAAATAAGCCCAAAAATACTTTGTTTGATAGTGTGATCAATTAGAGGTGTAGGAGGAGTTTAAACTACGGACAGACGTTATACAGCACAAGCTGATAAGGATTGGGAAACATATGACTGTGCCCAAGATTAAGTTGCTCTGGTTTTCACATTTACCAAGTCGCCAACATTCTCAGAGTGAATTTTATATTTGTTAATGTAGTCTTTCCTTATTTGGGCATTCAGTGAAGTTAACATTTGTAAAAAACGTAGTAGTTCTTGGAGTTGTAGATCATCAGGTTTGTGTGTGTGTATCATTGTTGGTTACGTAGAAATATTTAAGTTGTGTTACTAGATGTGTCTTGCATTGAGCGTAAAATAAATTGTTAGGTGATGGTTGAAAGGTTTAGGTAATTTAATGGTAGAATGTTTCTGAAAGTCTGGTATTACAACTTAGAATCTGAGATTTTATGCATTGCATCACAGGGATGTGAGTATATTATTTATTTATTTTTTTTTTGTGATTTCATACAAATGGATGTCACATTTTGAAAACAGAATCATTCAGTGGATGTTGAAACACCATCCTGAATTGTAGACGTGAGTTACATTTATGGGCTGTAGTTTGAATTGTGTTGTAGTTTTTTGAGTGCCACTTGATGTTGGGGATACTGAGTATTGCACGATTTGTTTATCATTTGACCATTTTTTTTACAAATATTTTAGTTGCAAAAAGGATTTGTATCTGTTTCTCTAGTTACTTTGTAGAGGTAGTTGTGAACTAACTTATTGGCTGTTTGGTTTGACATTCTGTACTTCTCACTTTACATGAGTGTTTCCCATGACTTGTGAACATCTTCCTAGCACATCTGCAGCTAAGCTAAGTCGTAGATGATCGCTACTGGGTACTTTAAACATATACAAGCATGACGTTCTTGTCATGTGACCAACTCAACCAAGTTATCATAACTGCTGTGAATACATCATCAATTGTTTGGATCACGCACATGAATATATATTAAAATCTTTGAAGTGGTTTTTTTTATATGTGATGATGCAAAACATGACTGAACATTCTTGGAATTATTGTATGTTTACAAAGTTTCGTTAATCCCATTTATTTACAATTATCCTAGTCTTGCTTGCAGCAGCACAAATTAATGTGAGTTGTCTTCTGATATGATAGCAAAGTTATAACAATGTTACATCAGAACAGCATAGCAAGATCTGTCATTACAGTGGGACTTATTGTCGTTAGGAGTATTAAGAGACTTTGTTGTAGACTTCAGAGCTTATGTCAGAGATCTCTTGGAAAAATATTGGATGGAGAACATACTGCAGTTTTGAAGACTAAAGAAGACACACCAGTTGATAGTTGTAAAAGCGAGTGGTAGTGAATGAAACAAAGAAATGTTTAACAAATGTGATATGGTGGGAAAACGCCATTAGGCTTCAAATTAAATTTTTTACATAAAATACGCTGCACAAGTACAGGGAGGTATTTCTAGAACACACAAAAGAACGAATTCATTTCTCCACGGAAGCGCAGTCACAACTTTTTGTCGGCTACATCAGGCAAACAGTGAATGAAGTGAACTGTGACATGTTGCAACGAAATTGGCCTGTATGTAATTTTGTGAGCGAAAAATGTCTTGAATGATACTCCCATTCTGCATTAAATACGTTAGCAGCTTAAGATACTAACATGTTTGGTACTGCACTGATTTTAATTTAGATACTTCACTAGTGAAAACACCTGTTAGATCAAGAAACTAATAACATGTACACACTGTCATAAATATTAAGTGCACTTGGGCTAAGATAAATACTTCAGCATCAAACATTTAAGGTGCATAAAAAGTGTTTTGTGAATTTGCACCAGTCATCTTGTTGCCTTCAAGGTGCATTACTGGAGACAATATTATAAATGTGTACTCGTTTAGGAAGTGCTTGAATTCATACAGATATTAAAACACAAATGTACAAGTTATGCACTAATAAAATTCACTGCACACCAAATTGTTTTCAATTTTGTTTGAGAAAGCAACAGTGTAAAACTGTGTGTGGTAAAATATTATATTAAACATTTACTATAACGTTGGTAATGTAAAAGCACGGAATGTACAAAAAATTATGCATGAAGTAGAACAAAATGTTTTTAAAAGAATCATTAATGGTAGTTTCAGTATTTAGCCCAAATTTCTTCAGGCATCTACCGATTCCTTAACTTCATCCAAGGAGACTGTCATGGTCTATGATTTTCCAAAGAAAGCAATATAACCTGCTTGGTCATTTCATTTGTATCTGTATCGTACTTACATTTTATTGAAAAGTGTTTTTGTAATATGTACCAGAGTTTCAAGAACAATTTAATCATTATGAAGACAAAAGTTAAGTCAATAAACTGTAGTGAACTGAGAGTTAATTTAATACTTATGCATGTCTTGTGATAAAGTTAGGCAATGCCTCTTGAAACTGAGTGCACGGTCTAAAACTGTTAAAGGCCACTTGCTATATCTGAGTGGTTTTGTATTATCATCTCTGAAGGTGAAATTGCCTCTTTATTACTAGCTGTAGAGGAAGGCCAATGTTGTGCCACTGCAAAGGCGAGCAACTGTTACAGCATGTAGTATGATAGTATGAGTCACGTGTAATGTATTGTAACATAAATCTAGTACGAAACCATAACATTTCATCTACAACATATTGGTTAAGCTGAAGTTACACTGGGAATGTCAACAACACGTAATTATTTTTTATATCGTAAATTAAAACCATCAACATGCATGAACAATATTATTTCGAAAAGGCAACAGTTGTAATTAATTATTAACAGAAACTTCATAAAGATTTAAATTGGGGTGATGCAAATCAAGTATTGTATGAGGGAGCGTATTAATCAAATAATTGGTAGTTGCAACACATGGACTTTGCAGTATAGTTTTGCAACCATTTTGTAATAGTATGTGTAAATTTACTGATAAGGAGACTTGAAAGAAAGGAATATTTTACAGTGAATTTTACATAATAGTTTTGAATATAAAGGTAAAAGTGTTTAATGTTTAATTAAAATTTGGAATTCACAGGAAATAATTTTCCCTAGTGCATTTGTCGTTTTAGACATGGGATTAAGCGGTAATGGGATATACACCACAGTAAGTAATTTTTAGGTGTTTCGTTTAGCACATTTATAAAATGCTGTTGAAAATTTGGTAGGTATGCAAGGATTAATTTTGTCTGCACCTTTTTGTAACGGCTGAAGTTAGCTGATAATGTCTTGTAAATAGTCTGTACTTGACAGATAGATGCTTCAGTCAGTGCTGCAAGATTTGCAATGAAAGACTAAAACATTTGTTTTAAAAGATTACATTTCCTAAATAATCACATTTTCTATTTTAACTTTTGTATTCACATTTTGGAACAGGAAGTACAGTTTAAGCCTATTGTAATGCTGGCGTTGGGAGACGTGAGTCTGCCCTGCACGATATGGGCTCTGTGGCATATTCTGAATGTGACCAGTGACTTATTTATTCAGGGTGAGGACATTAAATGACCTGCGGTATAGCTGAATCCATGGTCAAATGGGCATACACAGTATCTTATTTTGTATTGAAGCCACTTTTTCCAAAGTACTGTGTATCAGTAGTGATATCTAGGAGGGATGCGTACAAATAGTTCTCTGTTTCAGAGAAAGTCAGTAGTTTCCCCAGTAGGATTATGGAAATATTGTTTACAACATTAAATGCAGATCTTAATTTTGAAATACTTTAAGCAATGAAGTAATTAGGTAGGTTTATATTCACCAAAGAGCCAATTTGTTTTAGATAAGGATTTGTTTATTGAAAATGGTCAGATGGAAAACAGTCCATGCTTTAATCTCTGTTTTCACTCAATTCACAAACAATCTTTGTCTGAAAGATCGGTGCAGATGCATCACTAACTGGTTGTGCTGGCATGTGTAAGAACTCAGGAATGAAATAAATGAATGTTAGTAGCAGATAAGTGTAGCTTTGCCTTGGATCCCAGTGCTCGTTAACCTGAGGAGAATGAGGTGCGACATTCCAAGTGGTGACGTGTGGAACGTCGTTATTTTCCAGGAGTAAGACACTCGGCAGGGACATTGAAGGTGAGGAGACATCGCGTGACTCGGACACGTCACCAAACTACGGAGACAGGCGAATGGCCGGACGTTTCGACCAAGAAGAGACGGAAGCAGCTAACATGCTAGGTGTGTATGTCTCCGATCCAGCTTGTGATTGTTAGTCAGCGTAACCGTCGTGGATGATGATCATTTTTATTTTGTTTGGAAGACTAGCAATGAAAGAGAATTATTTTGAGCAGATTTGTGGGCATACATCATTGGTGTAATCTGTCCTCCCAGAAAAACAGGTGCGACGGCCATAGATTGCTGCCATGTCATTTGACCATGAATCTGCTCAGAGTAATGTTCTTTTTTGATAATGCTTTGTGTTTACTGTATAATAGTTCATCTCCTTACTTCCCCTCCCCTTCATCACCTCTGCCCAGACTGTGTTTTCACAGCAGCAGTTGTTAAGTGTTGATGAGCGGAATTTGTTGGGATGGTTGAAAAATAATTTTCAGTGAGTTGCAGTTCTGCGGCTGTGTGAAAATTTGCACGTGAACATAGTTTGTATGTAAACCAGTGAAATTGATGTACTTCAATTACTTGCTTTATAACATTTAATTATTTTTATTTATTTTAATTTGAACACACATGGACGTAGTGGTTGTGTTGAGTTATTCATTCTGCCCTGTACTTGGATATTTTTTTTCAGTTTCATGTGTGTGCTAACTCATTGTATTTTCCTTTTGCTGTTTTTTCATTATTGAATTCATAACATATCTCCAAGTGTATTGGGTAGATAGCAGCCATATTCGGCTGTAATTTATTTTCAGTGTTTGATTGATGCAAGCAGTATTTCATGAACAGTGTGAGTGCAATTCCTTTCACGAGAATGCTGGCAGACTGACTGCCTATGGAAATGTGGAACTTTGGGAAATTAGGGATAATTTTACATGTAATCTGTTATAATTTTGCTAGTACAGTGTATAGTGTTCAGATGTATGTTTTACCATTGTTTTGTCTCCTGATTTATATTAATTTTTGGATGATTTGGTGTGAAAAGGCCACTAAGCTATTAATTACATTTTGAACTAAAGACACAATAGACAAGTAACATTAGGTGGTACTTGCAGATGGAAAACACAAATAAAAGGATGAACACGTTTCTCCTCAGAAGCATAGTCACAACATTTTGCCAGATAGGCCGGCTTCATCAAGCAGTGAGTGTGCTTCCATTCGCTGCTTGATGAAGCCAGGCTAGCCGGCAAAACATTGTGATCATGCTTCTGCGGAGAAATGTGTTCGTCCTGTTATTGTGTTTGTGCGTTACTGTATAGCAACAAGTACCGCCCTGTTATTACTTGTGCAGTGTATTTTTTTGTTAAAAGTGTAATTAATTGTAGTTGATAAAGAACTTGCTGCATGCATTTTAGGCCTCTTCTGTTCTGGATATTTTGTTTGAAAGAGCTGCTGACGTAAAAGAAGCACTGCAAGATGTAAGAGTAGTGAGAAGGATATTTACGTTGGTCACTTGGTGTTCCAGTTTCTCTTGGAAGCTCACGCTCCGCCACACCTGCCTTCTCATCGCCTACAGGCCAGGCATCGTCCCCCTGCGTGCTGCAGTCTCCAATCACTGTTGGTTCTCGTCAGAATGTGTTCATGCCCATCAGCAGCCCTGCCTTGCAAGGACAACCTACTGTCCCTGCTCCCCGTCTGTCCCCCAGCCAGCCCAGGTGGAAGCAATCGTCCCCTGTGCCTCCTCCCTTCGTCGTCACGCCGTACCAGCCACACGTCATCCGGTGAGTTCTTGCCTACTGTCTTGACCGTCAGCCGAGAAGTGGTGTGGCATTGCCGTTGTGCCTTACGGTGGCACATTAATAGAAACTCTTGTTTTATAGTGTGAGAATTGTATCTGGTACTGTATCATGTATTACAGTATATCTTCTGTACTATTAAGTATTAACCTCGGGTTTCTTGCAATCATCTATGTAATATTTTATGACATGCATCTGCGGGTCACGTACTACGTTCTTCGATCATTGTCTGTGACATGCAAATTAACTGAGTAAGATTATCCATTTTGAAACCCTATTTATTTGTACTGTATACCGTTATTTTTTTTTTTTTAAAAACCATTTGCATGGAAGTGTTTGTGTAAAGACTAAAGAGTATCATATAAAGACGTATAGTTAGCAAGTCCATCATTAACTGCGACAAAATTTAAATTATTATCGGATCCATGTTTTATTAGGCCTCACAGTTTCTTACAGTTATGATATAATTAAATCAATATCCATGCAAAATTAAAGGGGAAATATTTTGACCTTCTAAAAACAAAATATTGTGTGAATGGTGCTTTTTTTTTGTAGTTTATGAGGTAAAATCCTTTACGGCTTGAACTCCGAAGAATATAAATGTGGATAATAGTTTGTTTGCGCAGCAATGAAGTGCAATTTACTCGAAATAAAATTTTAACTTCAGCACCGTCTGATAAATCAAGGCGTACTGCAAGGTTTAAGCTTCAAGAAGAGACCGTAATAGTCTGATATTAACGACAAAAATACAGTTTACGTATGTAATGCTGTATTGTGTACAACATGACATGGTTAGCATAAAACAAATAATTTTTTTTAAGTTAAAAATTGTAGTCAATAGCTTGCAGTTTGCGATGAAATCCCTGCATCAGTAGTGTTTAGGCTGTTCCACTGCCTGCTGCAACGTCTTTAGCCAATAGGCGAGTTCAAGGTACCTGTGATTGGCCGATAATTCGAGGGATGGGCGGAGTCTTGCGAAACTTACCTCGAGATGGCAGCACAGCTATCTCAATGCCGTTCACAAGAAACGTAAAATCTACTGAGAGAAAAAATTAACTTGTAATAAAATAATTGATCTGCCATATTATTTTAACGACTCACGCAACCAGAATGTTCTATCATAGTCTGTACCAGGTTTGGTTAAACGCATTCCAAATGTTAGCTCAATAGGTTCACTTTTTGTACACATTTGAACTTTATGTTCGGCTGACCTTTGAAGCCTAACTTTGGATTATATATCGAATCTGAAACATTAAAATGAATTTGTAATAAGTTATTTTCTCTCTGGAATTTAAATTAAATTTACATAAACTCAAACCTATAACTAAACCGTGCAATGTCTGAGAGCTACTAATAGGCCTACATTGCTGTCTTCTCTACTTTAAAATCAATTGAAATGAAATAAATCTTTGTTGTTAACTACCAAATCTACAACCACGTATGCGTAAACAATGGGCCAAATTCCCCGAATTAACTTTTACGTAACCGCGGGTTCGCTTAGTAATTGTAACAGTTTTTATGTCGATGAAAAATTGTGATAGACACAATTTGTGCCTGGCGTGCGGTGGCTAACCAAAACAAGTAAGACTATGTCATAAATATGTTAGCCAATAAGAACACATTTTCAATGTTTGTGGCGGCGTTTGAAAATACTGCATTTTTAAAGCTGAATAATTTGAAAATTACAGTGTTCACGGAGCTATTGCTTTGCCTGGCTGCATTTAGTGCCGAAATAATTAGGATGCATCAGGTAAATATTAAAAACTTTTTCTAGGAATTTTTCCTATCAATGTAACACATTTAGAATTACACTGTGCATATGACACAACAGAACTAACTTAAATTAGTTTTCATATTTTTATTATAAGATTGGCAATGAACCCATGGATAACACTGTGTGACTAGATGCAGTGTATGGGTGGTTATACATAGGTACTCACGAGGTTAGTCTAGCGAAGAGTGAAATTTCAATTCAAGTTATTTAAATAGTCTTTCAAGTAAAGTATACTTGCGTCCTAAAAGTGATCTTAGCTTATTGCTGGTAACATTCAATCTCAACCAGGCTTACCTCTGATGATCGATTGAGAATATGTACTTCAACACTTTTGTATCTGTCAAGTAGGTGATGTGGCAACTCCGGAATTGTTGAATCTGGCAACACTGTCATGTTAGTCCACCAAGCTGGCCGCCATCAGCACGTCAGCTGTTCGGAGCTAAAATTTTTCTGAGCGAGCTTGCTTTTTTTTTGTAAACACATTCATTTATTAACTCTGCGACATTCAAAAGCATTTTAAGAAATTACTGTAATGGATTATTGGGTTTTGATTAATGTGTGATAGTTTCCGTCTTAACATTGAACGCACCGCCGAGCTGTTAATGTATTTGTATTTTATGCAAGTGTCGTAGAAGGGTTGTCTAAAAGGGAATGTTAATCTTGGTAGTTAGGCCTGATTATTTTTGTCTTAATCGTAATGTACTGTATTTTGTTGAAAGTGAATTTTATTAGTGTGTCCACGTGAGTGCAAAGTTTTTATTTTACGTGCATTTTGTTTGTGTGTATGCCTTTGCCTCTTAGTACCACGCCATTCTGTAATGTGTGAGAACAAAACATATCACATTATATATGATTTAAATTAAACTAATTAATTATAAAGTTAATTTAATGAAATTGCAAGTAATATGTAGTATACTTACTGCATCAGTATCAGACAAAACTGATTTATTTATTTAAGCGATGAGTCGACAAGGTTAGCCATTAAGAACAGCAAGTGTGTAGGAACTACGAACTGACAAATAAGTTTGTTTTTCATTTAACGAATTTCGAGACTTGCTGTGATTGAAATTTAGATGTTACAAAAATCTTTTTATGCCAGTTTATTATTATCGTCATAACAGATTGTAATGTTCCTTCAAGGTTAGTGTCTTAGGAAATATGTACTGAAATTTGTTTGCTGTGGTCTCCGACTCGAAGAAAATATTGTCTCATAAAACTTAAATACCTTACCCAATCAATAAAATAAATATACCTATCCCAATTGGATTATGTTATCAAAATAAGTAAAGGAGAAGATCGAAAGAATCTAAATGTAAAGAAATGCAATTTTTCCTTGATTTTTAATTTTTTATTAGGAGAATATACTGCCAAGTAATTTCTACAAAACTAACACTATTTCATACAAATATTAACTTATGGTTTTTCCCGACTTGAATGCCCTCAAGTCTTTTTTATCTGTTGTTGATAAATAAATAATTTTTTTTAAATTCAATAACAATTTATAACAATAGGAGGACACATTATAAATTAAAAAGTATATCCCAGAATGTACAGTACATGTCACATTCCTTTGTTACAAAAAAGTGTAAACCCTAAATGTTAATTGACTTCTGGCAAGTGTTAAGTCTATTTTCAGTAGATTATTATGTGTTGGAATAAAGATAATTGTGTAAATGAAATACTAATTTATATCAGTGGACGTAGTAAAAAAAACTCAGAATGGTAGATATTACCTAATCCACTACGCATAGATTAGAATCCAAAATAATATCTGTATTTATAACACTAAGGTTAAAGAAGCTGATGTTTTTATTGCTTTCTCTGATTCATATTATAGTATCAGTATCAACACAAATATCATAAAACACTCTCTTCGACACTGCTATTTACCCTATTCGTAAAACCAATTGAAACGTGTTTATAAATAAGTTGTCTACAAGTAGATGTATGTAAATGTTTTTCAAGTAGTTTTCAAATGATGTGATGACAGGAATATAAAAGTTAATTAAATTTGAAATTTATATAATATTTTATTATTCTTACAGTTGTGGGGAATGTTTTGTTAAACTTAAGATAGGTGAAAAGCTGATATTTTAAGCTAAATAAATGGCCAAATATTACTTTTCTTCAAGTAAACGATGCCTTTAGGGTGAGATAGGATGAGACTTATATGTGATACACAATTTTTCACATTTAGGTACAGTAGTATTAAAATGGATTTGTTAATAGTAATAGTTTTCCTTGCTGATTTCTCTGGAAGCCAGTGTTATATGTTGAGTTGCCAGAACTGCCCCATATAATAAATCTGAAAAGCTTAGAAACCTAGAGTGTACAGGTACTAAGCTTCAACGTGGAAATCAAGCCTGTTTTTTTAGTGTGTTCCGTCTGTATGAATAGAAACTGTCACTGCATTCTTCAAATCAAAATAGCAGCAGCCGGACGTGAGAGAAATACTGAGAGAATCTCAAAAATATAAGTGGTCTCCATCGTGTAGCCTAGAGGATCACGATTAACCACGCAAGAACTTTGCTGACAATCCAAGACCACGTCTCGAGGTGACGACGTGGACTTTTGTTCCAGGCCCGAGTCCCTGCGGCCGGGTCAGGTGGTACCGCAGCAGCAACTGCCATGCTCTCCACCCACTACGTTTGTGGGCTCCCACCCTGCTGCCATGGCCACCAGCGTCATACGTATCTCCCCGAACCCTGCCCCTCGCGAGGGCCCCCAGCACGTGGTGTGGTCTACAGAGAGCCCTGCCGGTTCTCCGTACGCTGAGATGCCACGTCAAAACCACGTCTTCCAGTCCGTCGTCACGTCCACCCCACACTTCAGTGAGTAAAACCACTGCCAGTTTTACCAGTCTGTGGCAAGCTATTGTACAGTACAATCCTAGGTTTTAACCTTTACCTTTATTTCACACCAGTTTCCTTTGTGCACATCTCATACTGTACGTGGCCCAGGCTCAGACTGCAGATTAATTTTTACATGTTTCAATTTACAGTAAGTTTGTTTCATATTTAGCTGTCACTTACAATCTTGGCCTCATCGTCATTCTAACAATGATATCTGAGAGTTTGGTTAGGAACAGTTTTGTTAAGAACTATTTGTAATTTATTTGTTAAAAGCCAACACATCAGTGGAAATTTATTTATATTTAAAATAATCAATTTTAATAACTGTGAACTAATTCTTCTTAAAGTAAGTAACATTTAATTTGGTAATTATAAATTACTCGCTTAACAGTAAGAATAACAGTGTGCTTAATTTATGTTAATATTTATTTAAAATTTAAATGATTCTGTGTATATTTAGTAAATTTTCAATGTTTTTCTTTTTTTTTGTGCTTAAATTGTTTGCATTTGAATTTAACAAAATTATATTTGTTCATTGTTAAAGCTTGTAGTGTGAAAGGGACAGATATATCAATCTAAATTTATAGTTTCCAGGAAAAGTTGTTCTATTTCAGTGCAAAACCGGCCTATAAGTGTGATTGTTAAGAATTTGCCACAATATTTGGTTGCAACCAATAAAATCACAGACTGATTGGCCGTATCAATTTTAAATTTAATGATTCTTTCACGTAGTAACAAGGTAAATACTTAATATATTTGTATATAATTGATTTGGAAACTAAAATGTTAATGTTTATAATTATGTGGAAATATCACGAGTTAAAAAAATGTTCTTTTAATTACAGTGGAACCTCGTTGCATCGTTCCTGTTTCTTTAGTTTTCCCGGATCCATTGATTGTTTTTCACGGTCCGGACAAATTGCCTATATGAATAATGTTAAATAAACCCACATGGATCGTTCATATATGCATAAATTTCCCGCTTGACCGTTCAGACATTTTCGCCAACAACAAAAAAAGTTAACTTACATTTTACGTTTTCATACCAAGCTCGTATACACTTCTCGAAACAAACAGGTGTAAACAACGTATCATAACCACACAAGGCAAACATTTACTGTTTAAAAAATACGGACGAACGTAATATGTTTGGTTTGTTTTGACTACAAATTTTACCGTTATTGTTTCAAATATGTTCTTATTTTAAGAAACGTTTTACATACTGTAGGTTGTGTGTGTAAATACAAACCTTGCCATATTTTCATTAAACGAACAACAAACATGTTGCCACCAACAAAAAAACATAATTCTTTATAGAGGAAATATAAGTTGGTATCCAAATTTTTTTCGGTAGATTTTGAACACGCATTGTGTACAAATTAATTTTGTTATATTGTAAATGTGTGCTTTTATTTTCACATTTCAGTAAAGTGTGAATAAATTACAGTAACGTCAAGAATTTTGGGAATTTTCTTCTGCCATTTTGTGCACTTCCGAGTAAAGCCAAATGCAGCTGAGTGCAAGCGCACGAGTCGGAGAGGTTACGTTTTGCCTTGTAAATACAAATATGTTTGAAGGATTGTAAATACGTATCTTGTTAAGTTTTCCGTTTAGATAGCAACAGTTTTGTGAATTTTGTTAACAAGTGGTGTACACTATTTTTATTTTAAGGCCTGTGAAATGTATTTATAAATTATTGCTGTAACAATGTCGCGGCCTTCAAAATCTGTTCGCTTACGTAAAGAATGCCTTGAAATAATAAAGGAGGTAGAGAAATGTCCCGGTGAAAAGCATGCTGACATTACCAAATGTCTTGGATTGCCACCTGTGACGCTAAACTAGATCGTCGGTAATACAAATGAGCTACGACCGTATTTTGAAAATAATTTAAATTTTTTTTTTTTTGTGGAAGGGGAAGGTTATGTGTTTCCTGCATGTTTCGTTTTCTCCCTTGCATCGTTTTTCTCATTGGTCCCTTGAAAAACGATGGATAAAGGTTTCACTGCATGTACAACTTAAAATTTTAAATTGTTTCCTGTAATGGCCATGGGGCAGCACTACTGATGGGCAAGGCCAGTTGTTTGTGCGCAGCGTAGTTTTATCGTGTTCAAGATGGCGTGAGAGGCGGTTGTGCAGGAGTTGTGACGATGGAGGCAGAATCAATAGGGTTCTGCAGCAGTAGTAGGCTGAGTCTTTTATTTTGTTAAATGTGTTTAAAGTAGTAATTTGTGAAGTTGGGGTTATTTTCTTTTTATGAGAAACTGATAAATTCTCGGTGATCACCGGCCTATAGTTTTGTTTAAATGTAAACTTTTATTCAGTTTGCTCAAAGGGTGCCTCCCCGCAGTCTGAATTTTAAGTATATATAAGTTTGGAACGTACCTTCATAATAAACCCCAATATTTGCAAGAATTCTGCAGTTTTCATTCCTCGTATCGTGCTACGTTGTAGGAACCCACGCCTTTGATTTTGTAACGCTGAGGTAGTTGTGGACATGTGGTGTCGTGAGACAGTTGTAGCGCCACAATACACAATAACTTTCTCTCTGTTTACACTTTCTTGCATTTTACAATTTTTTTAACAGGTTCTTTAAGTACTGTTTAAACTTTTTTTACTGTAATAGTACAGTAGAACCCTTATATAACATTTTCCTTGTTATAAAGTGTCTCATGTTTGGTCCTGTAAACTGTTTTATTACAAGAAATTACTCTTATTAGGAATTCTCTTATATAAAGTACAGTTAAACCCCGCTTTTAAGTGGCCTCATGGTGCCAGACAATTACAACTCAAATTGATGCCCAATTAAATCAAGTCTGACTTATGTTTAATTTTTTTTGACAGTTCCTGAAAACGACCTATCAGAATCGCTGCCGCTTAAAATCCAGTACACTTATAATGGGGGATCTACTGTACACACTGTCACCTCTTGTCAGGTTTGAAATTTAAGTATTGGAGTGTGTGGCCTATCAAGTGCTATCTGTGCACAGCATGAGACTATGGGGTGGCACAAGGTAGGTATGAAACCTACGATCTCTCCCCTACACGACGAGTGACTGTCGAGCTAGGCCAGGTGTGATCGCTGGGGTTCTCGAGAGACAGATAATTTCGCATGTCACAACTTTAGACTTAATGGTCACTCACTTAAAATATGGTTTCAAGTAGACTACGTTTCTTAGCTGATATTAAATGTAGGAGGGTGCAGTTCGTCTAGCAGTCTCTGAACCGGTCCGGCCTTACGGCGCGGAGGAGCTTTTATCGGGCTGAGTAGAGGCGGTGCGATCCTTCACATATCCTGCAGGATCTTCCGCAGGTCTGCTTTTGTAGGTGAAGTTTTTGGCGTTGAATATTGCTGACAAAGTTCCGGTAAAGTAAGGGCCTCGTCCTGAACTGGCACAGCAGGAAGTATGACTCGACTGAAGTCAATTGAACGTGTGTGACACTGGTTATATCTTAACAAGGCGGCTTGTCTTTTAGCTTCTTCACGACTGATTACACTTACACTTTGATTCTCGTGTTGAGACATTAAATACAAAATGAGGAGAAGTTCAACTACTATATTTTGTATTCAACAAATTACACAAGTTTGATGGCACACAAGTCCTTTACAAAATAACTGATTTTTCATAAGATTTACACGAGTTCACTTGCTAGATATTATTTACACTTTTTTCCTTTTATACACTTTCAAAAATCCTTTAACTTTACCTAGCTTTTACAGATCGTTACTGACTGACTTATAGAAGTCTTACTGTTCTCATTCATACCTTATACTGGGCTTCGCTTTCACATGGTCGTGCGGAACTACCAAAAATAACAAACTTCCCAGTACAACAACTTCCGGAATACTAGCGCGTAGAACTGTGCTAAGTTCTCTGGAACAAGTATGGCGCACGCGGGCCAGGCTAGCAGCGTTCGCTACCAAGCGCTACTTGACACTCAAGGTAGGAAAAGTGCAAGAGTTTGGGTGTGGTTCAAAGGAATCCGCCGTCAGATGGATTTTAGGAAGGGTATCAAAGGGGGCATCTATCGGACATAAACGGTCTGCGACGGACTGTTTTGTGTGGGGCTGGGGCGCCTTTTGGACATCAACCCCAGCGTGTATGGTAGGAAGGTAGGTTCAGGTAAGTTGGCACCTCACAGACATCAACCAACAGATTGGTAGGGGTTGATTGGTACCTCACTGACATTAATCGCTCAGGAAGGCTAGTGCCAAGGAGACTCTGTGGTTAGACCGATCCCCTGACAACTGACTGTGCAGGGCTGAAGGCCCCTCTTTTATACCCAAATCTTTAGGTGGTCGAGCAGAGTGGTGGCCTCTCAAGGGGGTGGTGTTAACGGGACTTGAGCGAGGCTGGTCCTGAGCAGGGAGGCCAACTGCACTGCGTGAAATGTCACCGCGTGGGTGCACGAGACAAGATACAAAACTATAAGTAACGCCACGTAATGCCTTAAAAATGTTAAACACTATAAATGCCAAAATAAATTATTAGAATGTATGAAAGGCTTGCACTATATAAATACTTTAAATTACAAATAAAAATTTGAGTGTGTTACAAACAATTGGTAGTAGCAGCCTATGACTGGTAAGTTTACAACATATGTATGTTAAATATAATACAAACATGAGGTAAAGTGTAGTGAAGGTTAAAAATGCAAACAAAGTGAGGCATCAAGTGGTTCAAGGTACGTAAAACTTCTCAACTCTATTCTTACTAAAGGGGAAAGCAAATCTGTGGCTGAGCGTAAATAGAAAATCTAATCAGCGTGAGTGGAGTGCGTCAACATTTTTTAGTTTCTTCAGAAGTGTTACAACAAGGTTCTATTGTATTGCGAGTTAGGTTTTCATACTACAGGAATATACCATGCAAACTTGTTAGAACTAAGACCCTTCAGTGTTTAACTCTGTAGTGTTTTATAGTCTTTCATACAAAATTTGTTCTATAAAATGTTCTTAAGGAATAGTTCAACTATAAAGAACTCAATTATTTTCTTATATTATTCTAATTTATAAGCTTTCAAAATTTTTTAATAAAATTATGTTTGGTATAAGTTATGTTGCGGTGCATTCATGTGTATCTGCAAGGCAGTGTGTGAAGTGGGTGACTTTTGATTACGTAAAGAATATATACACATTCCTTTTGAATAATAATACATACAATCAAAACAACATGGAAACCAAACTCTTCAAGCTTGCTTGTCACTGTGCGAGTGTAGAGGGTGAGTTCTGTTCAGGTCGGGCACCACTGGTGTAGTGTGTGTTGCATCGAGGTTCCTCTGTCAGTGGAGTAAGCAGAGGATAAGTAGTAAAGGAGAGATGTGCATGTCACAGGCAGCCACCCAGGGTCGCAGCAGAGCATCATACTGCAGCAGGCACTGACTGGCGGGCAGGAGCGGGAAGAAGTACCTCGCCAGAAGCCCCTGGCAGTTAGTACGGCCACCGGCACCCTTTACTGCGTGTTGCCGCCACAGCAGGACAAGTACGTGGTGATCAAGAGTGAAGGGGAGCCAGCACCGGCCTGCAAGCCCTCTCCTCCCCATTGCAGCGTAGTGCGTGCCCCACCTCCACCCCAGGAGCAGCCTCTGTTCCGGCCAGTCATCGTGCATCCCACTCCCACGCAACTCGTGCCCGTCCTCCCGCTCACCAGCAAGTCTGTCGACATCAAAGAGGATCCTGACACTGCCGTCGGTGAGTCATCTCTCGTATTGTTCTCTTCTTAGCTACTACTTCTTGTTCCGTCTGCTGCATTCCAACACATGGAGTGAATGTATATTTTATTTGTTACCCAGACAATAGTGAAGGCTGTGATTATTAAGTAATGTTTGGATATGTTTGAAACTTGAACTAATGCTGTTTTACCAAAATTATTTGAATATTGTCTTTTATAGTATTTTTATATTAGTGTATTATATTAATGTTTAGTAAAAATTAGTGATGGGTCGAATCCCAAATTTTTTGAATCCGAATCTCGAATCCGAATACCTAAGTGTTCTTCGAATCCACCCCTCGAATCCGAATCTCAGTTTAAAAATTTAAAAAAAATTATAAAGAGCAATTGTTTGAAGTATTTTGAGTTCAATTTATTTACAAATTACTAATTTAAATTGATCATTCATGCACTCA
>PNEQ01005936.1:0-11053 GCA_003012365.1 Medauroidea extradentata
GGAGTCTGTGTGTCTTTGTTGACTGTTACTTCAATAGTTTGATCAACTGGAATTCTCCCAAATGGATTGACATCTGAGAGTTGAACTGAAAAACATCCATTGATGAAGTTTTGGTGTATCTCTGGATGCTTTACTTCAAGCGAAATCATGTCAGCATAATACACTGGTAGATATCTGGCATAGTTCAGCTTGTCGTATGCAAAACACCATGGGATCATAGAGTGTATGGCAGTTAGATGTAAATGCCAATTTCCTTCTCGAGCAGCTCGTAGCAGTGATAATAACACATTTTCAACTAAATCCACATATGACATCCAAAATGCAGAGAGCTCTCCATTGTTATTACGTAGATGTTCCAGGAATAATATCCAAAGCTTTTGTGCTTCTATAAATACTGCATTCTGCATGATTTCATCTAATTTATGTTGGCACAGGTCATTCGCGAAATCTTTAACTTCATCAATGATGGAGTAGACCTCCTGAAGTTTATTATCATAATTCTTCTCCACCCAGAAGATAAATTCCAACCATGCAAGTCTCATCATAGCTTCATATACACACTTGTGCACTCGAACTGCACGATTGTACATACGACCTTCTAATACTGAAGATATTGATCCTTCAGCTATCACATTTGCTTCAATACAAAGATCACGAAGACATGCATCTTGAAAACGTTTACCAAGAATAGACATAATAATGCAAATTGTGTGAAAGGTGCCCATTCGTAGAATGATTTTGTCATACATTGATTTATGCTTCCTCACAATTTCAGTTGCTTTTGCATAAAGAGCTTGATCCATGACTACGATAATGTTTTCCAAATGCAGTGACTTCCTAATTGATTCTGACTGTTTTAAAGTTTCAGCAACAGTTGCAGGGGCATTAATGGTGGGCAAGTAGCCAATGGAATCCTGTCGGGCACAAATTTGGTCTCTAGTACTAATGTTAAATCCTGTCCAGCTTGGTGTGATATTTTCGCAGCATACTTCTTGTCGTGTTACAACCCAGAGCAGGTTCTTATTTTGTGCAATATTCGCTTGGGCAAGACGTTCTGGCATATCTTCTGTAATTGTAATCAAAGGCTGAGGCCCAACTCTCTCGCCAGAAACATATATGGGCAATAGTTCAGTTTTAGTGTTGGGCAGTGATCTTTGTTTTAGTTTCTCAATACTTGGGAGAGGCACTTGAAAAGGTTGAGGTCCAAACATCTTGGGCTGTACAGCTATACCATTGATTCTATGAGTTGTTCCTTTACCAGTGAGAGTCTCTTCCAGTCGATCTATGTTATCCCATGCTAAGTTCGTAAATATGTGTGGCTGAATGCCAGCTGGAAGAACAACTTGCTCATTTGAAGTGGCAGCGAGCTTCTGAAGACACAAGGCAGTATCGTATTCTTCTAGTTGTGATAATGAAATCCCATGACCTAGCCTGTTCAGATTTCGAATGATTTCAACATTGCCTGTCAGTGTTTTTACTGCATACGGAAGCACTAAATGTTTTGGGGGTTTCTGCTGGCCATTAGTAACTGCATATATAATGTCCTGACTGAAAGATTGCACTAGTAAGGCGACCCTTTCGTAAGCCTTTGTGTTTTCTGGATCTCCTGTCAGAAGTCCTAATAAGAGTCGCTGTAGGTAATTAGGTACTGTAAATGAATTGCTACCAACATCCGAAGGATGATATGGCCATGGTGTTGATGTCACATTTTTTGTAATCATTGTTCTTATGTAGAGTGATGTCTGATCTATGATCTTGTTGATGTCTGTTGTCTTGCTATTCAAATCTGATAACTGTTTTTTTCAAATTTTGGTTTTCTACTACAACATCCTGTAGAACCATGCTGTCGGGTTGAACTAATAATTTTCCTTGGCTGTCTGGGTATATGTGGAGGCTATCGACGAACTCTGACTCCAATTTTCGTCTGACATGCTTCTTAGTGGATTTGTCTATTTTTTGTGTCCCCCTGTTTCTCATGAGATTTTCCAGCCTTTCAGTGAGAGTTGTCAGCCGAACTACTTCTTTGTTAGGTATAACCACAGTCCTAATATAATTGAAGAGTTAATCATATGCTTCTTCTCTCATAGCTTTGTAGTGATCACTGGATGGAACACTGCTTGAACTTTCTTCCTTCTTTACTCTAACTCTGGTATAGTTCTTATAACAACTGGGATGATAATGAGCTTCTGCAGCCACTATGTCCTTACTACAAACTGCTAATATCTTTAAATCGCAGTTAATGGTTGCACACTCTCGAAGTCTTTTATCAACCCTGAACTCCGTATCCTTGACTAATTTCTCACGTGTGGATGTTTCCTTGAAGCATTTGATCTTTTCACAAAATATACATTCTTCAGGGAAATACGTTAGATTGTAATGGCCTTCTGTTGAAACGTTTTCGTGCACATTCATTACTTTCAACATCATTGCTAGTACTTGCTTCAGCTTTTCTCTTAAGAGTCTCTAAATCTCTCTTCATTGTAAACAGACTCCTGCACTTCCTGTTGTAATATATTTGGGGTACAATGTCACATTCAATATTTCTCGCGATGTCTAGAAGTGGTATGTGATTCCTTATTTGAGCTGCCTCTAACAGAGTCTTCCATGACGATGAGTCTTGTGGACTTGTCAGAGGATCTCCAGATGGCACATTGGACCATAAATGCATTATACATTTCGGATCACAAAGAGAGGATCTACTGGTCTCAGCCTCCTCCATGATGGCATTCGGTCATTCACTAGTGGCTCTGGAACAAAAATATTGACAGTTTTTTTTGTAGATTTATAGTTTTTATTATTGTTAATATCATAATAATAATTTACAGTTACTATTATTACCATTTGTAGTAATAAAATGCCACAGTATCAAAAATTATATGAAAAAACAGGTTTTAACATTGTATTTTGAAAGTATGATATTAAAAACACTGAAGGCAAAGAGTTATCAAATGCTATCACATATTTCCCATCTTCAGACATCCTTAGCTTTCCAAAAAATCTTAATAGAACCTGTCCCTCCTAGTGGTACCGACAAATGTGGCCGGTTCATGGCCTAATAAGAAAACCAACTACTCTGCTTTCTTCAAATGCCTGAATTTACTGTGGATTCCTCAATATATTTCGTCGCAAGTTGTCCAGAATATCGCCAAGGAATGGTATAAATGAAATACTAATGTAAAAAATATGTTAGAAATAAAAAATCGCATCTCCATGTTCATTACTTGAATAACAGTTCTCGTACAATCGGGTAATCACATTATACCGAGGCTGCACATATTTACCCAAAAAAATTTCACTTATTCGTAATGTGCAAAAATAAATTAACAAATTTAAATTACTAAAAATATACACTCCGAGTGAGTTTTGAACCATCATCCTTGGGGTCAGCAAGCCAAAACTTTACCTCTGAGCCACCGAACACTTCATGCTGATAGCACTTCTAAACAAGTTATTTGAATGTTTTAAGCGTCTAAACATAGTACATGTAACAAACTGTTATATATCTGTTATTTTAGCAAGAATTTCCATTAAATCAGATTAACATTTTTATAAATAATAATATGCTGTGTATACGAAACATATACTACGAGTTGTTCGCCAGCCAAATGGGTTTTTAAAAGCTTTTCAAACACCTATTCTGTCGTTAAACCAAAAATAAATATAACCTTAACAGCATTTTTTAGCTTGAAATGATCATAATATGCCAAATCCATCATTTATATAGCACCACACTGTATTTAACGTATATCATTTCAATATCCGCCATGTTTATTTAACTTCCAGAATGCTCTGATTGGTTCATTCCCTTAATTCTTACGGAAAAATATAAAATTTCGCTATACCTGTTACTTCTTAAGTCATGGCCCACACGCCACACGACCTCACACGGCCTGTTAAGTTCTGTTGCGAATCGGTACGTTAAGAAACACACTTTCTATTCTTAAGTCAACTCGTAGCTACACGTCATAATTCTTAAGTTTTTAATTGTGAACCCAGCTTAAGAATTAAGGGAATAAACCAATCAAAGCATTCGGGAAGTTAAATAAACATGGCGGATATTTAAATAATATATGCTAAATACGTTGTGTTGCTATATATGGTGGATTTGGCATATTAAGATCATTTCGAGCTAAAAATGCAGTTAAGGTTATATTTATTTTTAGTTTAACGACAGAATAGCTGTTTGAAAAGCTTTGAAAACCCATTTGGGTGGCGAACAATTCGTAGTGGATTACTGTTTTGGTATACACGGCATATTATTAATTATAAAAATGTTAATCTGATTTAATGGAAACTCTTGCTAAAACAGAAATATAACATGTTTGTTAAATGTACTAGTTTAGACGCTTAACACATTAAAATAACTTGTTTAGAAGCATTTACTGTGTGAATTGTTCGGTAGCTCAGAGGTAATGTTTTGGTTTGCTGACCCCAAGGTTGATGATTCAGAACTCACTTGGAGTATATATTTTTAGTAATTTAAATGTGTTAATTTATATTTGCACATTACGAATAAGTGAAATTTTCTTGGGTTTATTCGTGCAGCCTCGGTATAATGTGATTACCCGATTGTACGAGAACTGTTATTCAAGTAATGAACATGGAGATGCAATTTTTTATTTCTAACATATTTTTTACATTAGTATTTCATTTATACCGTTCCTTGGCGATATTCTGGACAACAAGTGACGAATGTATTGATGAATCCACAGTAATTTCACACATTTGAAGAAAGCAGAGTAGTCGGGTTCTTATTGGTTGGAATTAAGAATTAACACATTTATTATGAACCAGAATTACTTAAGACTTTTTTCCGTGTGCGTGATGGAAGGTTACTGCATAATTCTTAATTCTTAAGTTTTTAATTGTGAACTAAGCTTAATACTATCCATTCCAAGATTGCAGCTTGTGTCACTCCGCCTGTTCGTGAGCTTGAACGGCATTGGCTGTGCAACAAACCGCCGCACCACCTCCGCGTGTCTCGCGAGCTGTCGACTGGCGACAAGTGGAGAAACGGAATCACGCCTCGCTGTGGAGGAAATGGAATCACGATGGATGTGGCGTCGTCGCGTAAGTCGTAGTTTATCCATTCCATGCACATGTAGTATTTCATGCGCACAGAGTGATATTATATTACAGAGGATTAAAAAATGCAAATAAATGATAAAATTACCTATCCCGAACTAAAACACAGAAATTTAGCATAGGACCTATTTCCTGTCGCAACGACACTGTTAAATAACCAGCCAACCAATGGTAGAGAGCTCAGCTGTGACAGTGTTTATTTCTGCTGCAACCTGCCTAGAATGGATACAGTATAGTGGGCCACTAGTATTTACTAGTGGAAAATAATAGTGCAAGTTTCTGGAAGGTACAAGAGTAGCATACTAGTTACCAGTGTAGGAACTAGTAATATTAGTGATAATTATTAGCGTAAGATGATTTTCGTTCCACGAAATTACAAGTTACGAGTCTAGGCTAGTATTTTACTTGTAAATGTGTACAAGGCTTAGCCAACTAATAAAACGGGAAATGAAATTTTTTTAATGAGAGTTAACTAAATTTTCAAAGTGAAGGCAAATAAATACTATTCTTATATTATGTGGTCAAGTGATTCAGACTCCGATAATGAGATTCTGGTGAGGAGACCTAGAATATACAAACCAAGAGTGAACTATACACACTTGGAAGGAACTTTTGATTTCAACGAGAGATTTAGACTTTCTGCACTTAAATTTGAAGAACTTCATGACCAACATGTTGGCATAATGTTGCATAATTTTGAACATTTTAAAAAGAGCAGTTTTATGTGCATGTTGTTTGTACTATGCTTGAATAATGAGTTGTATTTAATTTTTACAGATTGTTTTCAATAAATGCTTTAAAATATTATCTGTGTTAATTGTGAAACTTGATCTGTAATGTTCTTGTGGATTGTGTCATCGTTATCTTACATTCCACAAAATACACTGCTGTAAAGATACCATAATTAGAGATGATGGCTTATCGTGGGAAAACTTGACTGTTTGCTGGATTTCAACAAATGTTCAGCTTACCAGATGATTACTGGCTTTAGCTCGTATTTGGAGCTGTTACCATATTTGATGGAGCCAATAAAAATCCGGATATCGCAATATGTTATGACTGTTATTGGTCTGCGGACAGCTACGCTGTGTCAGAAGTATATCACTGAATCATGTAGGTTGCAAAAAGCTACAGCGTCTTAAAGGGTATGTTGGCACAAAACACTTGTGCGATATACCATCTCTAACTATAATACATATACACCATAATTTATTATTTTCTCAAGAAAAAAAGTACTAAATCACATGCAATAATGTGTAACTGGTACACACATTTCATAAGTGAGCTAAAATAAATGGTAGTGTTCCAGTGAGAGTAATACAGTACCAACAATAATGTAGATACACACATTATTGCCAAGTGTGTAGTGCAACAGTTAACTGTCATGCTGAGGTTTACAACACATATGATGCTAGTGCAGTGTTGCAAAATAAAGTTGTTAACGTTTAGTGTCAATTACAATGTGAACTGTTTATGGGCTAGCTGTGCATAATTTTTAACATCACTGGAACTGATTTTCAACTTTTATATTGAAAACAACAAACTGTAACGTACAAAGGCATTGTAGGCATACCTAACAAAAACTAATGTACAGAAATCTTTAATTCTGCTGATCTATTCAGCTGTCCACTGTAATACTCTTGTCAAATTAAATTATGTTTGTTGGTTGAACACATTAGCATACAAATGTTTCCTGCTGGCTATCTTGTGTGCCCTAGGACTACTCAAGGTTGGTTTGGTAAAATAATTCCTTTTTTGACAATTTCAAAATAACAGGTAAGTACAACATTGGTCAGAGTGAAAAATTAAAAACTTGACAAACACGTTTTGCTGATGCAACAGTCACGTTAACAGGAGGATTTTGAGCAAATAAGGTGGACCATCAGAAACAAAATGAAGATTAATTTGAAAAAGACAAAGGTAGTAAGATTTACAAAGAGAAAGAAAAGGAGTTAGGAAGTATTAAAATTGGGAAGATCAAGAGATAGGGGCTGTCTCTGACTAGAACTACCTTGGGGTAGTGTTACAAGAAGATCTTGGGGTGGAAACAAGTGCAGAGAGTAGTTTATAACGGGAGGATGGTTCTGGGCATGTGTTTTGTGTTGTTCTGGTCCCGCGCCATATCACATACTGCCTGTCACTTGTTGTCCTGCCAACCTGCCGTGCTGACTATTCCCTACTGCTATATAAACGTTATTCTGCCTACTATATACACAATAATACACAACATCTTCCCTCTTCTGACTCTAAGTTATGTTCTCAAGGTCTCTACTCTAGGTAGTGTGTTGGTGTCCTTTTCTGGTGGCCTCATCGTATGATTCGGGCTGTTTCTGGTTGTGTCCTTGCACTGGAATTGTTTGAGTGTTCTTCTGTTTGGGCAGGGAACCCCCGGAAGCCCTGCTGCCCATACTCTTCTGTCTCTCCACTCACCTGGTGGTCATTCTGCTCTAAGTCATTTGGTGAAAGTGCTTGCTCTTCTGTGCGTGTATCGTTTCTGTTGCCTGTACTTCGTAGGTCTTCTCTATTTCGCCTGACAATGGTTCCCTTGTTAGTGGTTGCTTCATATGATCGTGTTGCAAGCCGCTGTGTTATTCTTCCAGGGTACCACAATTGGCTGTGCGCTTGGGGTGCTGGCTTTATGTACACTTCTTGGCCTATCACTAGATCTGGTAACCCCCGTGCCTTTTTATCATAGTGAGCCTTGTATTTCTGCTTTTTTATCTCCAGTAATTCTATCACCCGCTCTGGTACTTGAGGTTTCAAAAGTCCTGTGGATGTGAGCATGTGTGATCTTGTTCGTCTTGACATAAGTCGTTGTACGGGAGAGGTTCCCAAACCTGCTGTTAGTATGTTGCGCCATTCCAGTAGTGCTAACCATGGGTCAGTATTTAACTGCAAGCATTTCTTCATTATACTCTTAGCAATTTTTACAGACGCTTCTGCTTTTCCATTACCCCGTGGGTGTTATGAAGAGGACGTTGTATGCTGGAAATCCCACGCTTTTGAGAAGGCCTGAAACTCTGAACTAGTAAAGCCTGTTGCATTATCCGTGATCACTGTGGTGGGTATTCCGTGTAGTGAAAACTGATTCTTCATTGCTGTGATAATTGCTGCCGAGTCAATTCTAGGCAAACTGTCAATTTCCCAGAAGTCAGAATAATAATTTGTCAGAATCAAATACTGCTTGTTGTGCACCTGGAACACATCTGCTGCTACTCTCTTCCAAGGCAAGTCTGGTATCTCATGTGTCAGCATCTCCATGTGAGGTTGTGCTGTGGCAAATTCTCTACATGTTGTACAGCTGCTGACCTTTTCTGTATGTCATCCTTCATGTGTGGACAGTAAAGGGTATCTCTTGCTTTCCTAAGACTTGCTTGTAAGCCCTGATGACTCAAGTGTGCTTTGTACAGCATTTCAGCCCTCATTTCCTGTGGTACTACTAGGCGTTCCCCTCTGAATATCACTCCATCATAGACGCTCAGTTCATCTCCGCAGTGCCAGTATTCCCTCACTTCTTCAGGTACATCAGCTTTGTTTCACGGCCAACCGTCCCTGATGATGGCGACCAGTTTTTGTAGTCCACTATCTGCCATTGTGCATTGTTGGATGTGACTTAGTGTAGCTTGGGTCACATTCAGATGCTGGTGTATGCTCATGCTTTGCAGCTTCAAGACAAATTCTTTGTCACTGCCATGGTCTTGTCCTTTGATCTCTGGTACTGGTGCTCTGCTGAGTGTATCTGCTAAGTACAGTTCCTTGCCTTTCTTGTACTTTACCATGATGTCATACTGCTGTAATTTCAGACGTATGTACTGGAGGCGCTTCGGTGTTGCCAGAAGAGGTTTTTTGAAGATGGTTTCAAGTGGTTGGTGGTCTGAGTGTACTACTATGTTGGTTCGACCACATAGGTAGTGATGGAAGCGACTGCAGCCAAAGTAGATAGCCAGTGCTTCTTTTTCTGTCTGCGCCCAGTTGCGTTCTGTCTGTGTTAGGCTTCTTGAAGCGTAGCTTATTGGCTGTCCGTGCTGTAACAGGGCTGCACCTAGTCCATACTGACTAGCATCCACTTGGAGTTCCACTGGTTCTTTAGGGTCATAATATCACAGAACTGGCGTGGAGCTGACTGCTTTTTTTATGTTCTCAAAGGCCTGCTGCTGGGGATTGTTCCACACCCATGCTACGTCATTGCGAGTAAGCTGACGCAAGGGTTCCGACAATGTAGCTAGTTCAGGAAGAAATTTTGTCAAATAATTAACTAATCCCAGGAAGCGCTGCAGATCTTTTACAGTGGTGGGCGGCTGCATGTCTTGGATGGCCTGGATTTTGGCTGGGTCTGCTTTGAGGCCCTCGGCACTTAGAACGTGGCACATGTAATTCACCTGCTTTTTATGTAGCCTAAGTTTTTCTGGGTTGAATTTCAAGTTTCTTGCTTGAGCTCTCTGTAACAGACGCTCTAGATTTTGGTCATGCTCTACTAATGCTGCTTTTTCTGTGGGCCCACTGCCATAAACCAGTATATCGTCTGCTATGACCGCGACCCCCTTTAGTCCTCTAAGAGTTTCTGTCAATGCCCTCTGAAAGTCTTCTGGTGCAGTTGACAAGCCGAAGGGGTATCGTAGCCACTTGTATCTATCACCATCTGGCCCCCAAAATGTTGTGAGCCTGCTGCTGGCTTCATCGAGTTGCAAATGCCAGAATCCACGCTTCATGTCCAAAACTGAAAATATTTTGGAATCTGTTAGTTCTGGCAGAATCTCTTCAATAGTAGGAATTATGAAATGTGCTCTTTTTAACTTTTTGTTTATTTCATGTGGGTCCAAGCACATTCTGAGATTCCCACTCCTCGTTACTAGAACTAGGTTGCTGATCCAGTCTGTTGGTTCAGCTATTTTCTCTACTATCTTATCCTTAACCATTTCTGCCAACTTTTCCTCCACTTTTGGTCGCAGTGCAATGGGGAATCTACGGGGTGGCTGCTGCACTGGTTTGGCTTCTGAGATAATTTCCAAGTGGTGTTTGCCAGGCAGGCATCCAATACCTTCAAATACATCTGCATATCTACATATTAAGCTGTTATTTTTCAGAGTCTCTCTACCTGCTATATGACAAAGCTGTACACAAACCTTTACGAGTCCAAGTGCCTCACAGCTTTCAGCTGAAATTATTGGCCTTTGTTTAGTATCTACCACTTGAAAAGTCAGCATTCTCTCTTCTTCTGTGTTTGGTACCCGACACCGTAGTTGTATCTGGCCCCTTGGTTGTACACATTGACAGTTGTAGCATTGCAGCTGTATTCTGCTTGTGTCTAACCTAGGATGTTCCATGCCTACGATTGCCTTATAGCCTCCCATGCCCATAACATCACAAGTGGCCCCTGTGTCTAGCTGTACTTCCATCCTGTGCCTCTGGTCGCCAACTTCCAAAGTCGTAATCCATTTCTTTTTGTTGGTAGTACTTATCTGAAAAAGATACTCCTCTTGATACTTCACTGACCTTACTGGTGTTTCTGTAACCTGCTTTTCTATTGGTCTTTCCACCATATGACATATTTTCCCTCGTAGCTGTTTTTCTTGCTGTCTGCAAACTGACGAAAAATGATTCTGCCGGTTGCATGTGTGGCATATTTTACCATATGCTGGACAAAGTTCTTTTTTTCGTTGATGGCTGCCCCCACAGTAAAAACATTGTGTGAGCATAGCAGTCTGACCTTGTGGCTGCACCCTACTGTCCTTCTTTGTTCTTTGGAGTTTGCTGGCTGCAAAGTTAACAGTTTCTTCCATCGTGTTGGACGATCCCATTTGTTGCAAATGATAGTTGGTGGCTTCATATGCCCTGCATGTGTCAATGGCACCCTGCAAGGTCAGCTTTGCATCTGACAACAACTGCCTGCGCAAACGATTGTCTGCCACTCCTACAACTATTTTATCTCTTAACATTTCCCCTGCTAAGGCACCATATTCACATGTGG